>PVKE010036327.1:0-16447 GCA_004027555.1 Craseonycteris thonglongyai | reverse complement strand
TATCTAGTGCCCACTCCCACCTCCCCCCACAACTGTCCCCCCGCTCCACCCCCCTATCCTGGTAACCACCAAACCATTGAGTGAACATAGTATTTTATAACATGCTATATTATTATTGTTCCCAAAGAGATAAGACATTGAAGTTCCTTTAGAGAAGGGAGTGTGCCTTATACTCTTGCTGGACCAGGTTGGTACTTACTGTTCTCTGAATGTTTTCATATCATCTCAGTGCCTTTTCAATACTCTTTTCTTTGCCTTTATTTTGTTCTCTAAACTCTTCTTCCATATATTTTGGCAATGGTGTTAATTCAAAATTTAAATAAAGGCCAGTTGAAGACAACTAATTTAATTTTGTTATAAAACAAATTATAACATGTACTTTTTAGATATGAGAATATCTAAAGATATTATATAATAATAATAATAAATCCAAGATTCTGCATAGGCTACTTAAGATATATTAAAATATATAAAGATGTATACTTTAGAGAGAGAGAGAGAGAGAGAGAGAGAGAGAGAGTGTGTGTGTATGTGTGTATGCTGTCCAGAAAAAATCCAGCCATAAATGCCTTTATTTTTCATATTGCATGGCTGGCTACTTTCTGGACAGCCCTTGTATTTTATGTATATTAAAAAAACATTTTGCCCTCACTTTCTCATCTCATTAATGGTCCCTTTTTTGGTCTTGCATCTGTTGAGAATGATCTTGGTATTAGTAAACTGCTAAACTATATCTGTACTTTTAAAATTTCAATTTTTTAATTAGAAGAATTGACAATTTTAGTTGGTATTCTGGTTAGAAAACCCAGCAGTATGGTGTAATTTAAGGATTAAATTAAGGTGACCAGATGTCCCGCTTTTGGCGGGACAATCCCGATTTTTAACAATTTGTCCCGCGTCCCGCGGCGTTTTAAAAAAGTCCCAATTTTTGGAAAGAATGTACGACAAGCTAGGGAATGGCGGGAGATAGACCAAATTTTTAATCAAGAACCCCCTCCCCCCGGTCAATGGTGTCCCGCTTTACCAATGTTAAAATCTGGTCACCTTAGAATGTACCGGTAACATGGCTTAGCTTTTAAGTTTCATTAGCATATTTTTTTCCTTTTGATTGGGTTAATTTTGTGAAAGGCAATTGCTCACTATGAATTACCTACTTTAGGAGGAGAATTTAATTTATTCATATAGAAGAGAACATAGAAACATGATATCCCTTTTTGTCTTCATAAGAATAGTAAAGCTGAAAATACCAAACCAACCAACCAACCTCTTTAACCTACAAGGTATTGAAACTGTACACTAAAAAATTCAGTGGCAGTTCTCCCTCCCCCCCCATTCATAATTCCAAAAAGATTGGTTTAGGTTCAGTTGTGGTTGCCTATTAAAATTGATCATCTCAAAATGGCTGTTAGTAAGAAAAAATAACTGTATTGCCAGGTCTTATTAATTTTTATTTAGGGAGTCTGGGCCAATCTCAAAAGAAGAGAGGATATTTTGATTAATAATGATACACACAGAGGTTCAAGAATATAATGAAATCAATAATACCCCATTCCAGTGACCATCAGTAAATATATGTAATGTGCTTAAATTTAGAAGAAAAAAACTTATGGAGTTAATCAACTTTATTGTTTAGAGAGTTTAAAGAAAAAATCAAACAACTGGGGAAGCTGGGATGGTTCAGCGGGTTAAGCTCTCGCTTTGTAGCCCCGGGGTCAGAGCATCGAGTCCCAGCCCTGGCCTGTGCGGACCCATATGCTGAATGGGGTTGTGGCCCTCAGTTTGGCTCTCGCCGGGGGTGGGATGTTGATGGTGGTGGTGGTGGGGGGGAGCTTCCCATGTGGGAGTCCCCCAGTTTGGCTCCCAGTTCAGCCCCCAGCACAAGGGGGCGTGCCTCCCATGCTGGAGGTCCCCAGCTCAGTTCCCTCCCTGCGCAGCCCCCGCCCACCTGTGTGAAATGAAACTGTGTTGAAGACTGATGATGTACAACTATGGAGACTGCTCTGGACCCTCCTCCTTCTCTCTGTCTCTCTCTGTCTCTGTCTCTGTCAAAAACAATAAAATAAATCTTAAAAAAAAAAAAATCAAACAACTTGTCAATTTCATAGCAAACTGCGAATAGCTCTTTGTTAGAATCACCTGTTTTTTGGTGTGGGGGGATAGTGAGACTGGTTAAGGAATTCCATTTAAATAATTATTTAAATGTAAGACAATAACAACAGAGAAATTTGCCAACACCATTCTGTGACCTCTCTCCAAAAAAGCTGAAGATTGATAATGCCCAAAGAACCTCTAATTTCTTGGATTAAATCCATTAGAAATATCATGTCCCCGAGGACCAAGGATCGAAGCCTGGCTCCGGCCCAGGCAGACCTACATGCTGAAACAGGGGTGTGCCCCCAGTTCAGTTAAAAAAAAAAAATATATCATGTAACATTTGCAAAGTCAGTCTTCAGAGAATTAGTTTATAGAGCTTATTGTGACTTCTGTGTTTCAGGTATGTGCTAAGTACCTGACCTGAGTTTTTATCTCATCAAATCCTGATAGCAACTATATGAGGTAACTTTTATTTTAACTAAAAAATTAACTAGCTTGTCCCAACTTATTCAGTAAAGGGGCTTAGGTGTGATTTGAACACATTTTATCTTCCTTTGCTTGAACACAATGAGAAACTTTTAAAACCCCCCTGAAGTGACCTAGAATTGTACTTTCCAGTTTTGTGACTTAGAAAACTAACAAGAACATAAGGGACTTTATGTTCTTTCTCAGACCAGACTAGCTTTCCTTATTATCATGAAAAAAAAGAAAGAAAGAAAGAAAGAAAGACTAATTTGAAAAGAAAAAACCGAATGAGGCAAGAATTCCTGCTCTTGAAGAGGTCAAACTTATAGGTTTTGTTAGTGCCCAAGTTACTCTGTTCTAACTTTTTAAGGTTCTCTCCTGCTGGGGTTTCTGTAGGTTCCTAACTTCCTTCGCATCATTGTCCTGAGCGCCAGATCAGCCATTAAATTAAATCGGTAATTAGCTACCATGCATAATGGCAATGCTAATCCTGCTATAATGCTGGCTTTTCCAGAGGGAGCTAACACTCATTATGGAGATTAACTGTTTTCTATCAGATTTTTACTCTTAAATCTTGAACACATGATGTATATCTGAATTAATTTGATAGCAAACTATGACATTAAAGGGTTGTGGTGCTTGGGATTTTCATATTTCCTTAATTCAAAAGCTATCAAGCTTTTTGGTATCTCTCGAAATTATTTTCCATACTGATCATTTTGGTTAAATATGGAGCTTAGGTTAGAATTTTCTAGTCCTAAAGCTAGAAATGAGTAGATATTTACAGAAGTTTGAGATGTCTATTTTCTTTTTCTTGACATCTAGAATATAAATGCTACAATCTAAATATAATGTAATAGAATTATTATTTTTTAAACCAACTATCCAAGGATGAGCCCCCCTTCTCCCCACCCCCGAACCTATACTGGAATTACTGTTGTAACAGCCAATCACATAGATAACCATTAAGTTGCTCTAAGTGTAAGAATATTAAAAATAATGACTCTGCCAGATACTGTGTTAAGGGTTTTATGCACATTTTCTCATGCAACTTGCTTAACAGCCCTATTAGACCATTTTTACAAAGGAGGAAACTGAAACTTAGAATGGTTATATATCGTGCACAGGGTACTATAGCTAATTAGTAGCTGAGCCAGAATTGAAACCAGGCTAGTTTTCTCTAGATCCCACTGCCTTAACCACTGCCTTTCACTGTCAAATGTTTAAACTTTGCTTTGTGATTTCAAAGACTGTCCCAGAAATTACAGTGGTGAGAATGAACCCTTTTTATTATAGCAGGCTTCTTTTAGGATAAGCTTACATTTCCTACTTATAAAT
Source organism: Craseonycteris thonglongyai (assembly GCA_004027555.1). NCBI lineage: Eukaryota > Metazoa > Chordata > Mammalia > Chiroptera > Craseonycteridae > Craseonycteris > Craseonycteris thonglongyai. Next base: position 12,550 of record PVKE010036327.1, on the reverse strand, counting down.
GAACTTAAGTGGAATTTTTGAAGTAAGCCCTGTGTGGCCCCCATCCACCTGTGTGAACCAAAACCATGTCGAAAACTGATGATGTACAACTATGGAGACTGTTCTGGACCCTCTCCCTTCTCTCTGTGTCTCTCTGTCAAAAATAATAACATAAATAACTAAATCGTAAAAATACCGGTAAAAGAAAAAGAAAACCAGAGCAGAATGACATAATCTAAACAATTAACAGATACAACTTAATTTGTAATTAAAAAACCAAACTCTTAAGTTTATTATTGGTATTATTGTGTTTTCCTCTCTTATTCCAATTTACAGTTCATCTATTGTTTAACCTTAAAAAGGGTTGCTTTTAATTTTTATGTGCAGACATTATTCTATGGAGACATAAAATTGTTTCAGAAATCTGTGACTAGTCCTGTAACTGTCATGTGAATAATCATTTGGACTTTCAGAATAATACGTTGCACCATTCTTAGCAAACATTGTTGGGCCTGAAGCTTTAATTTCAGTGTCTGGAGACTTTGTTGTAGCTCAGCCTTCTCACTCCTGTTGGTATTTGTCTTGTTAGCAGAAGCCAATACTTGCTTATTCAGTTCTTTACTCTTAAGTATTAGAGTGAACATAAAAACTTCTTACCAGCTCTCCTGAGCTCTGCTTAATATTGGGTGATATTTTTTCTTTTTGGGGGGGTGATAGGTCTACCTTTTCATTAAATCAGGCCTCAGCCTTTCTATGGCTTTGTTCTGTCACAGTGGTCTCTAAAACTAACTAAAATGAGGATATTGTGAGGATTTAATGTGTGCAAAAGTGCTTAGCGCAGTTCCCAGCACACCATCAATGTTCAGGAAATGGTAGGTATAGTATTATTAAAATTATAAAAGAATGAAAATCTACCCTCAGCTCTTTGACCAGGAAAGGAACCAAATTCTTTTGTGCAGTACTGGGGACCTTCTGTAGTTCTATAAAAATCAGTCACTGACATATGATTTGAGAGTCATATGCCACATTTCAAAGAGCCAGGAGTTTTCAGATAGCTAACCTATGATTGCTATTTATTATAATTTAAGCATTTTAAAAGATATTGTTATATGTTAGGGTATTTAATAATATGAAAGAATGATATTGTAAATTTTGTAGTAACTGCTTGTTAAATTTAATTAATGTGAACAGGGAACATATTTTCTTGACAATCAATCCTTTACATGTTTTGTGACTTAACTTGAGGTTGAAGTCATCTCAAATGAGCCTGGAACTGTTGATCTGAAGCAGTGTTGATATTTTTAAAAATAATATTTGCATTGACCTTTGAGAGAGGAAGAGGAACCTTATAATTCAACAAAATATATTAGGTGCTTTTAGGTCCAGATTATATACTTCATGGGTTTCAATAATTATAAGTATATGCAATCATAGCTATTTTGTATAAACTAAATAAACAGTATATTCAAATCTTTCTGTGATTGTTATGGAACTTTTCAGCTAAATGATTTTCTTTTATAACCTCTGAAATATAGAAAAGTAAATTAAATGCTCTTCTTTCAAATGAGTATCAAGCGATTTTATGTTAATTTTTATGCACATTAGATATTTTTCATTTTACATTAAATTTATTAATTTATGTGAGATAATGTACGTATGTTGGCCAGGAAAAAAGTGTTTTAAGGTCCTCAGTAGTAGTATAATATTTGCTATAGTCTAGATTTTACCATCAATTTTCCTTTTCCAAAATTCTCATACCATCTTTGTATTTTGAATTCAAGGTCAGCATTGGCATTTTCCAGGTGGTGCACCTTGTCAAAGTAGGAAGCTATGCAGTTGTTTAAAATCTGCACATTTGTCCTGTCATTACTTGAAACAGGGCCACCCATCATTAGAGCTATCAACAGTTACAGGGATACCGTTTGGGCCAGTACTCGTGCTTCTCTACCCTGTGCCAGCACCGAACCCAACTCTAACACCATAAACTCCACCAGAAGGCCCCTGTACTTTCTGAGTCACCTACAATGCCATAACTTCCCCCTGAGGCCTTCATAGACCCATGGCTACTTCTAGCACTGTTGTGCTACCAGAACCTAGAGAAACAAGCCATTGTGCAGTGTGGCAGAGGTCCAAGGTTGAAGTGTAGCCTCAAAGTCAGTGCACATGGAGACCATTGTAGAGCTTTATATATATCAGTATGTACCACTTTAACATTACATCATCTTTAATGAGTAGTTAAAAAAAAAGAATGTGTGTATGTGTGTGTGCATGTGTGTGTGTGTGTGTGTGTTTATTTATTTATTTATTTTTATTATTATTTTTTTTTGGTCAACTTAGTTTAGTGATTGATGAGCCACATAAGCTCAAGTGATGCCTCCTCAGGGTGTTGGTGATATATAATAGAAAACTATGTGTGAGCAGGGAAAAATGACAAGACCATAATTTTATGACTTTGTCTTTTGAATCATGAAGAATGATCATTTTTTCAAACACTGGGTATTCCTGTAACAGAAAAATCTGTTTTCTTCTGATCCTATACTTACATCATTCTCATGCTCCTGAGCCCAGCTCAGTTTTCTCTCTTCCGTGTAGCTTTGCAAGCCAACTACTCTGTGTGGAGTAGTGTATACACTTTGGAGTTACACAGATGTGTTTGAGCCTTGGCTTACTGTTTTCCAGCTCGGATTAAAAATTACTTATCTTCTTTGAGTCTCAGTTTTCTTATCTGGAGAACATCCTAAAGATATTGGGAAAATGAATAAGAAACATGTAATAGTGCCTGGCACATAGTAGGCACTCACTAAATGCCCCTTCTCTCCCTTTCCCTCTCTTCCCATCTGTTCCTCCACTTTAGCCCATAACCCTACATTTTTTACAATTATCATGCATGCATCTTGGTCAGAGTTCCTCGTAAGGTCAACATCTCAGGTGAGTTGATTCTAGATATTCATGCATATCCCAAACTGGACAGAGTTGCTTTTGGACAAAATTGTGGGATTGTTAAAGTTTCTCATTAGCATCTCTACTCTCTCTCTTTTTAAAGATTTATTTTGTTGTTTTGACAGAGAGACAAAGAGAGATGAGAGAAGAGGGAGGGTCCAGAGCAGTCTCCATAGTTGTACATCATCAGTTTTCAACATGTTTTTTTTCCATACAGGTGGGTGAGGACCTCATAGGGCAGGAATAGGGCCGGGGCCTCCTCCATGGGAGGCACATGCCCACAAGCTGGGGGCTGAACTGGGGGCCTCCCAATGGGAAGCACACCCCAGTCCAGCATATGAGTCTGCATGGGCCAGGGTGATCCTCGGATTCTGGGGCTGCAAGGTGACCGCTTAACTCACTGAGCCATCCCAGCATCCTCGGTATCTCTACTCTCTTCACCCTTACTTTTCTAGGTTGAAATATCTCTCTGCCCTTCATCTGAAGCCATGGAATTTTGTTTTTTAATACCCTTTTTCCTGTCCAAGGAAAAGATATAATATTGTTCATTTACACTAAGAGAAATCTAGCCATATTCACTGTCTTCTGTTCCAGGCACTCAAGCATTTATTTGCATTTTGAGCTCTCTCTTCAGTTATAAAATGAGAGATTGTTCCTTGGATAGGAATTTCACTTCTTGGTAAGGAGAAGAAAGGTTATTTTGGGCAGAAGTCTGTTGAAACCATAGTTTCCCACTTTAAAAGGGCAGCCTTAAACAACAATGAAATTTAATTTTGTAGAATGCATGGGATTGAGTAGACTGCTGAGAAGGCATACATTTTCTTATTCCTTATTCTATACTTATATATCTTCCTGTTCTCTTGCCCATTTCTCAGAGTTCTGTTCCTGGAGCCTTCTCTGAGTTTTAGGAATTCGCCTCTTTTTTAGACTTTTTCTCTGCCACTTCTTCCTTTCTTATCTGCCAGTCTACCCTAAGAATCCAAAATGCCTGCAAGTGGAAGTTTTGTGCCACTCCATTGCCTGTGCCATGGCCTCCACCTCAGCCTAATGCACTCCATACCCCCAGCACAGGGATTGTTCTGCCTTTTCTATGTCAGCTTCCCATGGCTCCAAGGGCCCATGATTTTGTTACATTTAGGTGCACAGGATGGACAGGATGAAAATGCATGGAAAGACAGAAAAGTCTCAGTGTTCATCAGTGTCTAGAGTAGACGCTGATTATTGGGACTTTAGATTCAGGACAATTATTTTTTTAATATATGTGTATGTATATATACATGTACATGTATATGTATGTATGTGTGTGTGTATATATATAGATATATACATATACATACATATTTCTCTAGCAGAGAGGAAGAAGAGAATTAAACTTGCATGGATCAGGAAAGCTGCGAATGAAGGCAGCTAATCTAGCTACTTGAATACTAATAAAATGAGAAAAGAGAAAGTAGAAATTGTCTCCATACACGTAGTAGTAATCTAATTCAACAAACGTGCATTGACTGCTGACCCTACGAAACCTTTTGCCCCCCAGACCCACTTTCCACTTTCTCTGTCCTATTTGTCTACTGAGGACTCACTCAGGAAATTGGAGAGAGAGTGAACAATGAATTTGGGCTGTTTATTTTTATGGCCTCCTCTACAAGTTGACTATGGCCTTGCATTGAAAGCCACAGCTCCTCTCACTGTGGCCTCTTTATGACTTTCCCTTTCTGAGTCACCGTCCATTGTCCCTTTGGGCATGGGGGTAGTAATAGCTACCGTTGGTGGTTTCCCTACACCATGCCCCCACCTCTGTAAATAGTCCATTTATTAAACTCTTAGATTTTTTCTAATTTGAGTAGGCCATTTGCTTCCTTCTCAGACTCTGTTGTGTAGTAGCACTTGTATAAAACCTTTATCCTCCAGGAGATTAGTAGGAAAATGAATAATCGCCCTGCCAGGAAATAAAGGTTAAAAAATGCTTATCAAAGTGTTAGCTCCTTGAGGGTAGGAACCTCGTGTGTTCATGTTTCTTTGTTGACACAGTGCTATGTATACAGCAGGTGTGCTTATGGTAGAGTTATGTATAAAGGGTGGGGACATGAGGATGAAGTTGAGCAGCTGTTCCAGGAGGATCCAGGTGGGCTTCCCAGTGTGGCTAAGTAGGCAGCCAGAAGCAGACTGGTTGCATTTAAATAATGGCTTGCTTCTAGAATGAGAGGAAAGCAGGAGATCAGGGCTTGGAAGAGAGACAGGAACTGGGGTGCTCTGAGTGCTAGCTTGCAGAATCCATAGCAACAGTTACTCATTCAGTCTGAGTAGGGCATCCTCATAGATGCTCTTGGTTTCAGTTCTTGAAGGTGTAATGACACAGGTTTCACAGGAAAGAAAATTCCTGGATACATGTTATATTCACTGTATGGACTTCTTTCTGCCAGTTTTTCCTCAGAAATCCTGCTCACTCTGCAGGTAAGGTAGGAAGAAAGACGGTCTCAGGTGGGATTGGGTAGTAGAATAAGAGGAGGAGATCCAATCCTCTGTGACAGCCTATGCCTTGGGACAAGAGAAGCTGGCTCACCCCTCTTTTCCTCACCTCCTCACTAGATGAAAGGCAGAATAATAGGGGCAGTGGGTGGGAACAATAGGTTACAAGAGTTAGCAGGCATTAAGTAACAATGGAAGATAAGTTTTTCCCCTGAAGAGTCAAGCCTGTGTGCAGCGGTGAGGCTGCTTTCACTGAGTGTGAGAGAGGGGTGTTTCCTTCATCTCTGGGGAGGAGAGTAGAAGAACCAGTACCTATCGAAGTTTCCATCATTGAATTTGGATCTTTGCTGCCCTCTTCCTCTCTGCAGCTTCCCCCCTCCCCCTGCTACCCTGGACTCTAAAAATGCTCTCTAGTATCTACAAGGCACCTACCAGTTTAGTGTCCTCCCCTGAGGGGCTGCATTTCCCTAACTTCTCTGTCCCTTCTGAAACTTTTCAGCCTGTGTGGGAACAGGAGGATAAGCATCTGGTTAGTCTAATTCAATCTAAGGTGTAACTTACTGACAAAGATGAGTATGGGTGGAGAGGTATTCCCTGAAACTATTTACATAAAAAAAAAAAATTACCTTTTACCTAAGTGGAATCTCAGGCACCAAGGTAATAACATTTTTGTAGAAAGATTTTTTTTTTTTTGTATTCTTTTCGATAATACAACTTGACTATTAGATTAGCTGAATTAGGAAAGAGGGTAACGAGGGTTCTGTTTTGCCTCTAGGTCTTTTTTCCTTCACCTTCTGGGTGAAGCCATCTATGTCTTGTATTGCTGCAGCATCCTGAGTAGGCGTAGAAAACCAGAATGGTGAGGAGGGAACAAGGGTGGCGTGAAGACCAGATAGTTAGGTGTTGAATGCACTTGGAGACAGAAGCAAGCTGTTTAGAGCTTCTGGGAAACAAACAAAAGAACACTCAGGGAACTGAGAAATGAGATAGATAGCATGTAGGTACCTGGAAGGAAAGAGTAATCAGAAATATTAGTGATGCAGGAGGAATCAGAGAAGCCCCAGTGATGTAGGAAGCCACCTGTTGGATGATCACTTTAAACTTCATCATAGGGAGCTTACTGTAAAGAACAGACACATGGTATAATTAAAAAATGGTGGGAAAGAATTCTACATTTAGCAGTCACTGTGGTGAATGTGCATTGAGCCTGGAAGGTGTGTATCATTTTCCTTTGTTCTTTTGCAATAATAGACTTCATCCTTATGTACAGTGAACCTAGGGGCTACCCTCTGATACTTAAAAGAAGGTAGTTAGCTATAAATATGGATGTGACAATGAGGTGTCCTCATGAACTTGAGAGAAAAAAATATAATTGCCTTCCTAACTAAACTAGTGAAACCAAAATATAACCTATCTCCCAGGGTTAACAATTGGGTAAGGATTGTGGTCAGCAGGGGATATCAATAGGGGGATTCGGGGAAGCTGACTTTATTTAGGCTTCATTTTAGGGAGAGAAATACTGAATATGGGCACAGTGACAGTCTTGCCACCAGAGAGAAGTTGCCTAGTGTGGAGCAAAAGATGTTTTATCTGGCCTCAGCAGGTTCTGGAGGAAATGTCCCTCTATTAACCTCTGCTCAAATTCTGTGCCTATGCAACAGTTTTCTGATTCCTAATTCACCTACCATGTACACCTGTAACAGGCAAGTGAATGATCAGGAAACAGGTCTTGAACATCTGGGAAGAAATGTCCCTTATTGTTGATTAATAAATTGGCATTCTAATCTACACATTTAATATTTTATGAATACAGTTATTGTAAGTCTGCAATCAAGTGTCTGTCCCAGTGTAAGATTTCACAGTAATTCAAATTTACATTGAAAATACTGTCTATTTATATTGATAATCAGTCTTATGGGCCACCTTCTGTCTGCCTCATTATGCTTTCCCATACCCTTCATTAATGGTTTTAGGAATAATAGCAGTAAGCATCACTTTCAACCCTAACTGGTTAAAACAAAACAAAACATGAAGTTTGTATCTGCCCGAGAACTGATGATGAAAAATAGAAAAATAGTTTTAAGAAATGTGTAGATTAGAGAAGACAAACTCAAAGCATTCTTGCCGCCACTGTTCTCTCCCATACTCATGGCAGCCATTACTAATTGATAATGATACTCTTTCCTTCTGAAGCTGGACTGGCTGTTGAATTCTTATTAATAATAGTAATCCAGGAAGCCATGACCAGTTGCCTAGCTTGGATCCATATGAGCTATAACACTCTGCCCTTTCCAGTTTAATTGGGTTGTTGGGAATTCTAGTCATCAAAATTAACAGAATTCAGCTGGAAAGGACCAAATGGGAGATTTATCTTTTGAGTTTGATGCCACGGGGAAAGCTAATATGCTTTTGGACCAAAAATCTCTAGATATTCAGACAGAAATAATGCCAGACTAGATAAATAGACAGAAATTATCAGAATGAAATTATCTAGACCACCAACACATTCACTGTCATGCCAACCAGGACAGAATTTGCAAGGGGCCTTGAAGGCCATTGCTGGGTTTTAAATTCTAGGTCTGCCTCTTATTGGGTGTGTGGTAATTATTTAACCTCTCTGAGCTTTAGTATCCTCATATGCGAAATAATATCCAATTCATAAGTTTGAGATCACCAATATATATAACATATACAAAGTCTTTGCAAATGGTAGGTACTAACAAACATTAGTTTCCTCCTTTTTCTCCTCTTGGTAAAAATATTCAGCATTGAGCAGAACTCCATGATCAAAATCTCTGGCCTCTACTTGAATGTAGTGAAGGGAAGTCTATGTCTCACAGGGTGTTTTTTGAGCTGCTCTAATTGCTAAAATTTTTGTCTTTGACGGTGACTGAAATCTGCTACTTCAAACTTAGCTTTGGAGTCTTTTGGACATATGAAGAGAGTTCCTCTTCCCTTCTGAATCTTTTGTTTTCTAAGTTAAGGGGTCACCAGTTCATTTAGTTCCTTAGATGACATGGTTTTCACTTTCGTTATCATCTAGGTTGCCATTACTTGGGTCACTTCTAAATCTGCAGGGCTGATCTAGCTTCTTTTTTCTGTCTCTAGCATTAGTTCAAGGAATATATTTTTAAAGAATGCATGCTGTGTTTTATTCTATTGTATCAATTTCCAGTAGAATATCACTTCCAGACATATGATATCACACAGAATTTCTTCTTTTCTATTAAATTTATAGAACTTTTTAAATTTAATAATGATTATTAGTTCTGTAAAATTCTCCTCCTCCCTTGGTTTCAGGGCGTAGTGTCAGACTGGCTCAGGTGTTGAGCACATTTTAATGGAAACTTGTTTTACTCACTGTTTGGGTTCACCTTTTCTAGGGTGTGGGACCAAAGCTTGTCACTCAGACATTTCTGATTGTGGTGTTGATTAACTAGTTGACTCCGAAGCTATAATTATCTTCCTCCTTCAATTAAAATCACATTTCTGTATTACAACATGAGCTATTGCAAAATCTAACAATACACATTGGATTTTTAGTTTCCTCTAAACAAACTTTCCCTGACAATTCACATTTTTCTTCTGGTTGTTCAGATGTTAGGTGTTGCTATTATACTACTGCTGAGTAGGACATTCCTAACAATGATAGATCAGTGGGCACTTTGCAATATTATTGGCTCTGTTTTCCCATGTTCTCACCTGCTGTATGATAGTGATTAAAATACATTATTATTCCCAGATGACAGAATTTTGAGTGATTAATAAACTAGTGCCATACCTATGTGACAGCATAATTGATGCCAAAATGAAGAATTCAGTCAACAGTGGGAGAAAAAGACATTAAATCGATAGTCATGCAAATAAACACATAATTTCCAATTGGCTAAGAGCTATGAAGGAAGACTACAGTGTGCTATGAGTGTGTAATAGAACCTGACTTGGTTAATAGTGGTGAGAGAAGGAAGGCAGAGGCTCGTCAAAGCTTTTCAGGGGAGGTGCCATTTGAATTAAACCTGACTGATGAGTAGGGGTTAGTTAGCTGGACCAGAATGGAGAGGAAGCACATTCTGGGCAAAGGGGAAAAGCCTGTGGGAAGGAGCAGGGCGTAGAGAAGCTCAGCTAGTCCAGTTGGAATGAAGTCTAGAGGGAAGGGAGGCCAGGCCAGACCTTGCTAGATTTTGGTCTTTATCCCAAGGGCCATGGGAAGCCTTTGAAAGGTTTTAAGCAATGAGGTGACAGGATAAGGTTTGTGTTCTCATTGACTGTGGTGGAGTCAATGGAATTAAGGGGGTGCTAGTGGAAACTCCAAGGTCCTCCAAGTGAGAGGCGATGAATGGTGGTGGCCTGGACCAGGGTGGTTGTGGTGGAAATGGGGAACAGTAATTTGATCACAGACATTTAGGAGGCAAAAGGACAGATCTGGCCAGGATGTGCTTAGAATATTTGTTCAATGAATGAATAATGAGTTGATGGATTCAGGAGACATGGATCTTGACCTAGCTAAACAGTTACATTTGAAGGATTTTCAGATGAACATTGGTGGTGGAATAACTTTTCTTGGATTGTTTCACTAAAGTTTAGTTTGACTGAAATATATATATTTGTTAAAAGAATGTTTTTTATTTCGTGATTTTTCTGACCAAACCCCCAACATGCATTAAATGACCCATAAACATCCTAACAGATGATGATATATTTGGATATATGTGTAGATCTATAATAGCAAGTGTTTTATGATGCATAGTATGCATTTTTAGAGTATAGTTTTATGTGATTAGGTTTTCAGAGTGCCAGTACTTTGGAAAATGCAGCTAAACATGTCCCTCTGGATAAATCAGCAAATAATAAGGCAACCTGCTGCTTTAGCTTTGTATCTTGGGAATTACAGTATTGTCCTTTAACTCCTCAGAAATCATTTCCTCTGTCATACAACTGTTCACTTTGTACCTTGGTGGTGACAGATAATGATGATAATGATGATTAAAACGTTCATTGGGTTCTCCTCCCTAGGAGACCTACCTTCCCCTAGAGCGATTCTCATCTTCCCACTAATTAGCATTCAGTTCTCCTTGCTCTACAAGCTGTGAAAACACTCTCAGAGACACATACAGGAGGGAGCTCTTCCACTGACGACTCCAGTGGGGAACTGACTCAAATTCTCCCACTTTCACATCACCCCCTGGAGGACTTTTTCTTACCCCCAACCTCTGCTTGAGATAGGAAAACTGGACTTCATTAGTCTGCTTTATCTGTAACACCACTGAGGAATGAATTATATATTAGCCTGGATCTAATTTCGCAGTTTTTGTTCTAGGATTATCTCTTGATTAGATGCTGACTTTATATTCTTTTTAAAATCAATATTGAAAATTTATCTTATTATTTATCAGCCTATTCAGTCACTTATTAGATAAGATGGGGAAATTTAATATTAAAATTACTCTATCTTCCAGGATTAGCACATACAGTTGTTTAAAATGGGTGTCCAGTGAAAACATCTTAAAGCACTTTGAAGGTACTTTTATGTAATGAAAAATATAATATATAATGTAATTAAATATTTAAGAGTATCATAATGAAAAAATATGCCCTGAAAATATCTGTTTAACAGCATGGGATGCTCCTTTTAAAAACGTATAAAACTCATAAAAATGAGCAAGGAGGTGTCATATCTTCCAAAAAGAATTGAATAAGACTCCTCACACCTTTGTTAAATAACGAGCATATACCACATGTGGAGCAATGACACTTTTACCAATTAAAAATGATGATGACCTTATTCTGTTTGCACCAATGCAGCAAAGATGTATGAAGCTTTGTCATGCATTTACCTTTAGTTCATAAATACTGAGGTAATTTTCCTTAGCCTATGTAAAGACTTAAATATAGTTGTTGCTAAATAAATACTTGTTGAATGAATGAGTGCACAAATAAATGAATCTGTGATGTACCACATGTATATATAAATATACCAGTTGAATTTTTTAAAGAATAAAAATTATAGTTCAACTGGTTAAAAACTGTATCCATAGCTCTGTTTGAAATTTCATTTGAAATGTGAAATTGCAGCCTTAAGTGATTTTTTAAAAATCCCATGCCTTCGCAAATAAATGAAATATTTCAAAATGGACATACTTTTCTCAACAGAGACTGACTGGGTTCTAAGCTTATAACTCACATGAACATATTGTTACTAGCTAAGTTCATAGGGCCCTGTGTTTGTGGTATTTTTCATGGGGATTTTGAAATGCAGGACTAATGTGATTAGATGTGATATTATTACTGTCTTTCTGTACAAGATGAATCATGTCAAGTTGAGTAACTTGTTCTGAGAATAATGACTCACTCAGTGAAGCCTGAAATACCATCTAGTTTCTATGAGACTGTACTGCCTCTCTGTGGACTGTTTTATTAGCATGGTTTATTTTAAAATCTGCTTCGAAGGTTTGTTTCCATGATTTTGAAGAAAAATTGTATTTCTTTAAGCATATATATGCATAGTGAAACATTGACAATGACATCTTTTAGCAACTAAAATTCACAGTCAATTTAATTAGAACTGAAGAGCAGAGTGTTAAATAAGACCACTAGAAAGTGATAGCGCTGGACCCCAACCCCTGGTGTGAACCAGCTCTCCAGGGGAATATATAAGTAGAGCTCAAATTCTGTAATTTAAATATACCCATCATGGACAATTTCAAGCTAATAATCAGTTAATAGCAAGCTTGAAAAATTCCTGAATATTTGTCAGCACTTAAGAGCAGGTGCAAACCCATCCTAGCACACCATTGATGACCACGGCCTCTTCATGCTTCCAACACAGCATTGTCATGAAGACAGTCTATGAAGTTATTATTATTTTAAAATTAACTTTATTAAGCTATGATTTAGTACAACAACATGCACCCATGGTAAGTGTACAAGTTGAAGAGTTTTGACAAATGGATATACCCATGTAACCATCACCATATCAAGATATAGAACATTTTCTACAACCCTAAAGGTTCTGTGACCTTTCCCAGTTAATCAGTTAATCTCCATTCCTCCACCCATTTCAGCCCAGGCCACCACTCACTTGCTTTCTGTCATTATAGATTAGATTTATTTTTCCTAGAGTTTCATATAAGTGGAATCATATAGTATGGATTCTTTTGGGTCT
>PVKE010036326.1:0-16451 GCA_004027555.1 Craseonycteris thonglongyai | reverse complement strand
CTCCTAATTACGAGGCACTGGCCAATGAAATGCAATGCCAAAGATCACACTGACAGATTGGTTTTTTTTATGTTTTCTTTTATGTTTTTTTAAATGATTTTATTATACGTGTTTTTTATTTACTTTGTATTACGTTTTGTATATATGTTTCTTTGTGTGTATATAATTTGTACAATAAATTTATTATTTTAAAATTATTATTGTTTATTATTTTTTATTCTTGTTCAATAATAAATATCCTTAGAAATAGCTGGTGCCCGCCGCCCTACTGATATTTTAGAATGCGCCCTAGGGTATAAAAAGGTTGGGAACCCCTGCTCTAGAGTATCGATGTATAATCTAACACTGATACCTGACATTCATTTAGGTTTTAAAGTTTGTAAAAAGATTCTGAAAATGTTAACTGTTTTTATATTTTCCTTATTTAAACATCAAGTTTCTAATCTGCAAAACTGGGAGAACCTCACTTCGCTCTTAGTACTGTTTTGATGATTAAAGGAAATGATGTATATAACATAAAAGCAATGGATAAAATAATTGTAACTATTAGCATAATCATTCATAATGTGCAAAAGAATGTTGGGAGGGAGATCAGTATTGTAATCATGATCTCCATCTTGAAGTGAGAAAATAGAAACTTCAAGAAGTTAAATGACTTGCCTAACAGTTGTACAGTTAGTCAACATCAGAAAAAGGACTCAAAGCAAGGTCTTTGTACATGAAGTATTTCATTGTTTTATTGCACAAAAAAACCTAGTTGCAATAGTTTCTTTCTATGAGGAAAGGTTCACAGATGAAATATGATTTTGCTTTAAATAGTTCAATGAGCATTTATAAAGACTGTATGCAATGTGCACTGTTAGTGAGTTTTGCTACCCCATGACATTTCAGTGTGCATTCCGTTTGTTCAGGCTCAGAGTAGCACTTCAAATCCACTCATGAAGTGGACTAAAACCATAGCATCTCTGGATGACACTAAAAGGAGGAAACAAGTAGAGAAAAGAGTAATGCATACTCCCACGGCTAACAAAGCCAGTACTTGATACATATGCCTGGAAAGATGTTCTCTAATCCTGCCTACCACAATGCCTACTAAACAGAGAATGGAGACTGAACCTAGAGCCATTAACACTGCAAAGAAAAGACTGTTCTTTTAATTCAAGGAGGAACATAATCACTGCATTTCAGGTCACTCTGTTGTGGCAAGGTTAAAGTATATTTTAATACAGCTTTCTAAAAGGTATAATTATATTCTACAGTCCCAAGAATATGTGTCATACTGATGAAGGTTAAAGAACTTGTAATAAAGATGGAACTACGTATTATTCATTTCCCTGTATTTTCAAGGCTAAGAAAAAGTTGCTAAGTCTTGTTTGGCTGAAAAAACTCTTTTCACTTGGCTATATGCTAAAATTAGCTCCTTATAAATTAGTTACCTAACTGAAAACAAATTGAGAGAGCAATCACATCACCCAAACAATAAGTAAAAAACTGGATTCTCAAAACAAGGTAATATGAAAGACCTCTGGAGAACCACACAGATGGGCAATCGCAGATAAACATGGAGCCTCTCCCATAATAGGTTAAATTAATGAGAAAACTTCATGTTAAAGAGCTGTATTCTTACAATTCTAGTCAAGATTATAAGGAAAGAAAATATATTGTTACTCTTTCCTTCAAGATCAAGGTAAAGTTCCCCTACATTGTATGGGATGGATAGCAGTTGCTACATCAAACATACAAAATTCCTTTGAAACTTTAATACTAAAGAAAATGACCTCTGAATGTAGGGGGAGGGATAACCTGTTCTCAACCTTTCTGATGAGAATTATAATTCTTGGGATGCATAGAAAACAAGGAATTAGTCAGTCCTTGCAATAATGTACTAAGGGCAAAGGTTAGGACACTTCACGCAATTTCTAAACACAGATCTGCATGTGTGCATGCATGTGTGTGTGCATGTGTTCACATGGACAAGAAAAGACTGTCACTGGCTCTGCCATGTGTTGTAGCTGTGTGACTTTGGGAAACTTATACTTCTCTATGTCTTAATTTCTTCATGTATAAAAAGAGGGCAACGTACTCATATTGTGAGGATTAAATGAGATAATGTATATAAAGAGTTCAGAACATTGCCTAGAACAGAGGAAGCAAGTATGAAAACACAAGTTCTGCTCTGGAGCCCTCCCTCTTCTGACCAGTAGAATATACAGCTGTTACCAATCCCTTGTATTTAAGTAACTTTCTTCAAAAAAGTTTACAACTGGTCAGATTACAGGTTTCATTATCACCATGTATAAACTCTTTCGTAAACTGGGCTATTTTTATAGCTAGGCTACTAGGAGTAGTTTCACTTTCTTAAGTGAGATCCACCCCCCTACTCCACCCCCATCTACTGCTAGGCTGTGAGAGTTCCTGTAGATGTCTAGTTATTTCAGTTTTCAATTCCTTAGGCGGGTAGGAATATAGCATCACATAAATTGCAATAGCACAGTATTGAAACCAATATGGGAGCAGGACACCTTCAACCCTATTTTACCCTGGGCTTCTTCAAACCCCGTATTCTAGCTTTTCAGCATGTCCCTCGGGTGTTGTTTAAAACCCCCCAAATCCATCTGTCTAAAGTGCCCTCATTCTCTATGTCCACCCAAATCCATTGGGTGGGCCCTAGTGGCCCCCTAAACTATCAGGTCCCATATATAACTGTTAGTGCATCTGTCAGCACATCTTTCTCCTGCTACTATTTTGTGAGCAACTCTAAGACAGAGGCACGTTCACATTCAAGTAACCAAGGCCAAATATTAATACAAAACACATTTTCCTCAAACAGGTGATTTTGTGGTAAGAAAAACTGGCAAGGGGAAGCCGGGATATCTCAGTGGGTTAAGCGCTCACTTTGCAGCCCCAAGGACCGAGGATCGAATCCTGACCATGGCCCGTGCAGACCCATATGCTGAACTGGGGAGTGCCCCGAGTTCAGTTCTCACTGGGGCAAGACCCTGGCCCAGTTCCTGTCCTGTGCAGCCTCAGGCCCACCTGTGGAATGAAACTATGTGGAAAAACTGATGATGTGCAACTATGGAGACTGCTCTGGGCCCTCCCCCTTCTCCCTGTCTCTGTATGTCTCTCTCTGTCAAAAGCAATAAAAAAACAAACAAACAAAAAACTGGCAAGACTAGTAAGTGTATCCAGTTCCGTAACTATTTGCACACTACTATTATTGTAATATACAAATGTCGTTGTACTAACACACAAATATGCTATATTTCATTGTTACTAAAATCCACAATTTCTTTTTCAACACCTTTGAAATTAGGATCCATCTTACAATCAATTAAAATACCAGGTCATTTAAAGTATAATGAATCAATCAATGGTGCCTTAGATTCAGTGAAAAATAGCATTTCCTTTTTTTTAAATCAGAAAATAATTGCTTTTTGCTCCTTTCATATACCTTATTATTCAAGAAACGGTCCTTCCTACATATGTCAAATAATGTCCTGTCACGCACTATGTTTAAGGGCAAAGCACTGTATGTAGAGTTGATGAGCTGTCCAGAGTCCTCAGCTTATGGGATCTTGCTTCCTGATTTCACATTTATTTTGAAAGTTAGAAACATCATTTCCAAAATATGTGAAGAGGGTTATAAAAAATAATCACTCTATTCAATATTGGTTTGTAGCAATGGAGACTATTTTCTTTAAAAAATGAAAAAACAAAGAAGAAAAGGCCACTCAGCATCGCTGGCATGTCAGTATAGGTCAGCAGGAAAAAAATAATGTGATAGCTTGTCTCTTTGATACCAACAAGATAGTCTAGTCCGCGTTTTAATGTGCTTCCCATGTTTTTTACTAGATACTTCTTTTCTGCTGCTTTTCACCCTTTTCCATATTTCATATCTGAGGATTGGTGTAGCCTTTAAAACTTCATTAACAGGAGCAAATCCTATATTCATGGAATTCTTCTCAAAAGGCACTCTAATCATCAGACTGCCTGGCAGTGTCATTCTCATGAATACTCCAGCCATGAAAAAACCCAACAGCACACAGAGGAATCCAAAGAATAGAATTCGATGAAATCTACGGAGCTTTGGAATGCTTGGTGCATTGATCAGTCTAGGATGATGAAACCTAAACTTCCCAGTGTAAACAGGAAGCTGGATGTGAGTCCCTCCATAATACATGGCCTTTTACTCTGCAGGCAAAGAAAGCGGCTGGTGTCTGAGCCCATGCTCAACAGTCATAGAGCCAGCCCTTGGAGGTTCAACAATAACATCATGAATTATTGCTCCAGAGATGAAGAAGTTAGGCACCACCACCACAGTGTTCACTGTTCTGGCCAAGGGCATGTGCACCCAGGGCAGCTTCTTCAGTTTCAGGTTGGGGGACTCGAGCACCAAGCCTGGGACTCGCTCAGTACAAAGTCTCCACACTGGTGGTGGCAAGGGAAGCTCTCAGCCTGAAGCCCCACCAACATTTTCATGAAAATACATACAATCAAATTTTTAGGGAAAATAACCCCAGGAAATTCATGACCCTTCCCACCTGCTCACATAATATACTTAGAAGTGAGGAATTATACAGTCAGATGTGTCAAGATCAGTAGAGATGGTTTGACTACGAACCAGCCTAAGTGAAGACCTAAGACGAAGCCCTGTATTTCAAAATCTAACTCATGAACACTATAATGCCATAATGGTACCTTGGCCACATCACACTTCTTCTTTTTCACTATCTTCTACCATTAATGACTTCCAAATTGTTACATGAATCCACAATATTCAGCCAAAACTCTCCAAAGGCTTCTACAGCCTGACTCTGTTCTCATCAAACTGTGTTCCCCCAGCTGCCTCTCACCTCAGCCCAACTGATCTACTCACTGTTCCCTGATTTAGAATTTAGGGGTGTCCAACCCTTTGGCTTCCATGGGCCACATGGGAATAAGAATTGTTTTGGGCTACACATAAAATACACTAATACTAACAATAGTGGAAGAGCTAAAAAAAAAAATTGCAAAGAAATCTCATGTTTTAAGAAAGTTTACGAATTTGTGTTGGGCCACATTCAAAACTGTCTTGGGCTGCACGTGGCCCACAAGAGGCGGGTTGGGCAAGTTTGCTTTATTTAGCTCATTCTGTTTGCTGTGAAAACTGCTCCTGTTTCTTTTTTCTCCACATCTTGCTTATCTCCTACCCTTATTTGTGGCACAGCTCAAGTCTTATTTCCTTTTTTGTGGACTACTCAAATTACAACTCATTCCTGCCTGTGCATTGCTATGTATTTTTTGTCCATAGTGTTCACTCAGCATGTAAATATATGGTACTCCAACCAGATGCAAAATTTCCAAACCATACGTTGAAATCTTTTATAAAAATCTACATAAAAACCCATTAGAAAACATTCAAGATATACTGCTTCATTATTAATTTTCTTTTCTCAGAAGGCAAATAAGCAGAACACATAACTTCAAAACAAACAAAACAAAATGTAACTTCTTAGATGAAAAAAAATTACAGTTATGTAAATAACATTTTGTAATTTTTTTCATCCCCATGTACGGTTCATTTTTTTACAATGCTTTGAGAATACTGCTGCACTACTCAATGGCGTTCTTATGTAAAAAAATGTACTTTTTAAAATCCATATGCTTTTAATATCATTATAGATTTCCTTTTTTTCTGACTAGCCACAAATTTAATAAATATTCGATTTATTTTCACATTTTATTCAGCTAGCATTGCATACACTTTTATTAAATAAAAACTACAATCTATTTTCTCTTCTATTAAAAGATAGAACTTAAGTAGTCATGCTCTGAGAACAAAATTCAGTCCTTTGAGTTATCCATATCTCTTTTTCTAGAACACAATGAACTTTTCATTTAATATCATCACTGTCATCCTTTGTGACATTTGTTATTCAACAGACACTCTTTATATCTATATATATAGTTTTTTACAGAGAGAAAGACGAGAAAGGGGAGAGCCCAGAGCAGTCTCCATAGTTGTACGTCATCAGTTTTTGACATGGTTTTGTTCCACACAGGTGGGTGAGGGCCTCACAGGGCAGGAACTGGGTTGGGGTCCTCCCACATGGAAGACACAGTCCTGCAAGCTGGGGGCCGAACCCGGGGCTTCCCACACATGGGCAGCACACTCCAGTTCAGCATATTGTGTCCATATGAGCCAGGGTCAGGACTCAATCCTTGGACCCCTGGACTGCGAAGCAAGCACTTAACCTGCTGAGCCATTCTGGCTTCCAACAGACATTCTTTAAATCTATTTATATCAGTTGTTGATTTTTTTTCAGGGGGCAATAAGAAAATAGGATAATGAAGGGTAAAAACATCTGGGAATATGCCAAACTAAAATGAACATAAATAAAAGATTTAAATGATAAAAGATGACATATAGTGGAAAGAGAAGAGAATATTGTCACAGGTGTTTGTTTTCTTTAGCTAAGCTATTTGAAAGTTCATTTCATTTTCTTTTGACACTTTAATGTTGACTTCCCATAAGACTTGAATAAACTTCAAGAAAAGCATGAAGATATAAATATAATAAGCTTTATTAAAATCATGTTTCATTCTTACTCTTCCACCTTTAGGATAGAATTCCAACACTAGCTGAGGAAGCTCTTAAGTAAATAACTTTCCCCTCAAAATTTAAAACATTATATAAATATATAAATATATAAATATAAATATATATATATATATAAAATGTTATATATTAATAAATATTACAACATATGGCAAACTTTAAAACTATAAAGTAGACTGAGCAGCTTATGACAGAAGCTTCACAATAGTTACAATATGTCTCTTGAATCAGTTGTCCTTAAATATAATATGTCTTCTACATACTTGTGTATTTTGGGGAGTAAAATCGAGAACAAATACCATTAATAGATTTTATACTATGGTATAATATAAACAAATTTCTATAATAAGAGGCTATATACCAATGATTTTATCTAGGTAGTAAAAATGTGATTCTTTTTCTGTCCTTGTCTTCATCTGTTTTTCTCTTTTTGTTCAATGAACATTTAATTATACATTTTAAATAATAAATTATGCATAAAACTAATAACAGAAACAACACAAATATGAAGCCGGACTGTAATCTGTATTTTTAAGATCTCTAATTTAGAGTGGTGAGAAAATAAAATACTATTTATCACAAGAGATAGGACATATATTCCTGAAAATTACCATTAACCTTTACCAATAAAGTAAGTTATGAAGAAAGTTAAGTTCTAGATTGTTCTACATTATAATTATTCTAAATTATAAGTAAGATTATAAATTAATAATATTTACACAAACACACACATGCAAAAAATATGTGTATGGGAGGAGAGGATATATTTCATTTTATAATCAAACCATGTCAATATTATAAACCAGTAATATATTTCTCTTGAGTTCACTAAAGAAGAATATGTACCTTAGTCACTCAAAGATATTTTTCATACTGTCACTTTATTAATCAAAAAATGTAAGGTTAATCCATGCCTAAAATGTGTCTAAGAACAGCCTTTATAAGGAACATGTGCTGTACATTATAAAAGAGAATTTGGTACTGATACAAAATGGGAGATTTGAAGAATGTTGGGAATATTTATATAGTGACTTAATGTACTAAAGAAATAGATTAGGTGTTGACAGATAAGTTATGCAGATATCACATATCACAGACTACGTGATTAAATAAGATCAATCACTGTATATCATACACATACTATATGTGTGTGTGTATATACATATATATATGAGATAGAGAGAGAATACAACATAACTAACATTAAAAAGGCTAATGCTAGAGGTTCAATTAATAAGAAAATGGTATAGGTTGACAACTTACTAGTTCTATTGTGGCAAAGCTGTTTCTATACCAAGAGAAAAGGCAGAGAGAGCAACCAAGTGTTTAAGAGGACCATCTGTGTAATGCCCTATATAAAGGGGCATGTGGCTTTTGAGAATGTGCTTTAGACAATAAATGTGTACTTGTGTTCTCTTCCAACTTTTTAAACAGGAGCTTCATCCATGTTCCAAAAAATAGGCACTATTCTATTTAACCCGTTATGCATAATAACTAAGGCAATAACCATAAGCATGGGCCAGGTCTTCAAAGATAAAGACTGCATCGTAATGATGAAGAAATTAAGACCTTGGAGACACATTTATAAACTTCTATTTAAATGTCTTTCTCTCTCTTCTCCATGAGTATATCTCTGCATACATCCAGACACTCGTTTTTCCTTTGGTTTTAAAATTTTTTCTTTAAAAAAAGCTCATAAACAAACCAAAATACAAGAAGAATATATGGATAACGACAAAATGGTTATTTGATCTAAACAGGAAAAGTTTTCAAATGTTTACAAAAGATTGCTATAGACACAATACTAATAAATAATTCCTATTTTTTAAAACTAGGCACATAAAATAATACGAGCATTAAAAAGTACTTTGTTAGGAATTTAAATAGAAATAATTGTTTTTTTTTTAAGATTTATTTTTATTGTTTTTTGACAGAGAGAGAGACAGAGAGAGACAGAGAGAATGGGAGGGCCCAGAGCAGTTCCCATAGTTGACAGCATTAGTTTTACATATAGTTTCACTCCACAGGAGGACACGGGGTTGCAGTTCAGCATATGGGTCTGCATGGGCTGGGGTCGGAATTCGATTCTCTGGCTCCAGGGCTGCTAAGTGAGCGCTTAACCCGCTGTGCCATCCCAGCTTCCCCAAAATAATTTTTAAATGACTATTACTATGCACAGAAATATGAAGAAAACTTGACCATCACTCTGGAAGGCCTGCTAAACAGAGTACTTGAATAAAATATTTAAGAGTGTGTGCAGGCCTAAAATCTAGGAAAAGGACTAGAGAAACTTCAGGTTATTTCAGATTATATTTCATGGATAATTATATCTATATGAGCAACTTTACAGAGCACTTATTTTGGTGCAAATTAAATATCAGTATTACAAACATATAAAATATATTTTTAATACATGAGAGAAAAACTATGATTAGTGCTCCTACCATGGTTAAACAGCTAAAGGAGAAGAAACAATTGAGCTTCTAATGATGCATTTTGAGCACTCTTTTTTTTTTAAGTTGATCATTCTTTCACTGATCTAAACTGATTTCATTTTTAACAGGATCTATTTTTAACAGGATCACTACTAAACAATAGTAAAAAAAATGGAAAGTACACTTCTTCTTTTGACTAAAAGTAAGAATTTTTCTTCAATATGTCCGTACTAAGAGAGAGCTCTTTTCAATCTTATACACACAAGTAATGTATACAACACACTGGAAAGTTTCTCAAACATATCTTTCCATTTCTAACAGGGTAAAGAGATCTATTCTTTGTTGCCAGGTTTTCTTGGACCAAATGCAACACTAGACGACCTTGTCCTTGAATAAATCAACAGGATATTGCATCGTCTCCGGCCTCGCTGCTACCTAGCACAGTAGAAAACCTCCCCAAGAGACAAGTTTATTTCATCTCAAGAAATATATGTTATGCTACACAAAATAAAGATCAGATAAAGAAAAGGTGGAGTCTTAGCCCAAAAGAAGAATAATCTAACATCTATAATTAATATTTGGTGCTATTTTCTACATCGCTAAAGAAAATGAATCAATCAAATTACATTAAAGAGACACTGCACCCAATGTTTACAGACAAGGTCAAATTGTCATAGTAGAATAAAAGCAATTCATAAAAAAAATTCAGTGTTCTTAATTCTGTTCTGAAGACAGAAAGAGGAGGAAGTAAGGAGGTGGAGAGAAAAAGGGGGTTACACTCCTTTGTTGGATCCTCAAATTATAATCATTAATTCGTCAGGTACCTAATACCATCCTCCCCATCACCTGCATTTACCATCTCTAGCATAACCCATTCCAATAGTAATGATCTCATTATTTTTTCTCATGACCCTGTGAGTCCTCATCTCCTACATCTTCATGCCTTGGGACTCTCACATATTATTCTTCCATTCTAGAAATGCCTTCTATATATTTTATTCTCAACAGCTGACAAACAGTTTTGAATTTCAACAGTATCCTTAATACATGATATGAGGAAGGGGCAGAATTCACTCATGGTATACTTTCTCATCTAATGGTAACGATCCAAACAACTTACAAGCACCAATGAGAAGAATTAATAAAATTGAGCATCATGTATTAAGTGCCACTAAATCATTATTCAGAGAAAGTAGAGATTAATATGAAGAGACAAGGAACAAGGGAAAGTTAAGCAGAGAGCACTTCAAGCTGGGAAGTAGGAAAAGGAAATGAGCCTAAAGTGTTCGTAATCAGATCATTTTGTCCTAAATTGAAAAGTACAGCTGGGAGAAAAATATGTTCATGAGGGAGAAAATGTAGATTATAGAGGGCCTTTGTAATGAACAGGAATGTTGACATACGGTTGTTATGTTATATCCTCTTTGGTTAAGAGGCCTATGAAATGATAAGATCGATATTTATGGCTACAAATGAGCCGTGGCCAGTACGGACTTCTGAGAGGTGATCACAAATTGAAGTTGGGTGCCACAGCAGATGCAGACTTCACTAAAGCAGAAACAGGGGAGACGAAATAGCAAGACTCTATGATTCCAATAGTGTTCAAGTGGCCAAGGTAAGGTTGTCAGAAGTGACAAAGGGAACAGAGGAATTTGAGACACTGAGTTTATGTTTAAAAAGTTAAGCAGCAAAAATGAGAAGGTACATGATAGGGCCAAACACAGAAAACCAGGAGGAGGAAGGAACTGGGCTGAATGGCATCTATTGCTGAACATCCCAACTCAAGTGTCAAGATAAGATCCGAAAGGGTAGATGCATTATTGACTGCATCTGTCAATAAGTAGCTTCATAATATTATTTTTATAACTTTGGTAAACAAATTTTGATCATGACACTATTGTTCTTTTATATTCACAGTGCTTAGAATGTCACTCACACAAGGCAACATGAAGTAGCAGGAGAAAAGCAAGTATTTTTTGCAAGCCCTAATTTTTATTAGTTAATACCAGCTCTCATAACTCTACAATCTACACACCTAATTTAGATTAAGTGTGGCCACATAAGGAGAGGTAGTACAGGTCTGTGGTTAAAGAAGGGCTGGGTTCCAATGATGGTGGCTCTACCACTTACTAATCCTTGAAAAAAAGCATGTTTTACTTCTCCTAAGCTTCACTCTCATAATCTCTAAAAAGGTGACAATATGTTTTTCTTTAGAGGGATGTTTTAATAATTTAGTCAGATAATATATAATATAGTGCCTGTCATGTACTAAGTGCTCAGTAAGTGACAGCTATTGCTATTTATGCCCTAGAGTTAAGTAAGGCATTTTCTTATATACACCACTTTTTAAAATTATTTAATCATGCCTGAGACTTTATAATAAGTACAGCACACTACATATATCCATAATTTCTATAATAATGTACAACTAGCTTATCAGTTTGGCAGTATCAAGTTGATACAAGTGATTCATTTTAAAATCTCACAAACTTTCAAAGTCATCCTCTATCACAGAACTTTCAAAGGCATGCTTAAGGAATGCTATTCCTATTAAATCATCTGAGACAGTCAAAAAAGAGGAGAGGTGAGTAAAACATAAAACAGTTGGTAAATAGAGGAATGAATGACATTTTTAATGTTTTCCCAACGTTTTCCCCAACTTACTGAGTCTGTGCAACTTTTTTCATAGAACATCTGTTAACAGCCTACACAACTAGTGTTCCACAGCAGTCTTTTGGCAAATGCAGTTTTATAATTTTAAAAATGTTAATAATCCCTTTTATTTGCAAAATTTAAAAAACGACAAGGTTTCCATGAAGACCAACTGCAAGTACTAGATGACTAACAGCCCAGTTATGGGTGCATTTTGGGTGATACACAGGTATTTATCTCAATGTTATCAACTGACTATATAGAATGGGGAGGGGGAGAAGCTATGATAAAAATATGTAGTTTACTAGTTTAAAAGGCTAAATGAGACTTCATTAATCCATAAATTCAATTAAATGAGTAATTCAATAGTATTTATTGTATGCCGATAATGTGCTAGCAACTGAGATAAGCACTAAGCTACACAGAAAATGCATAAATAAAAGCCCATCAGCTCTAAAGTTTTTGACAAAGTACCATAACTGAGTTTACAACTTGTGCCCAGTTATAGCTTTAAAAAGCCCCCAATTTAATGTTTTTGCTTTTTCAGTAGTCAAAGAATGAAAGCCACTTAAAAAGCCATATACTTTTTGAAGAAACAAAAAGGGAAGTATTTTTGAATTTTTTTTAAAATTTACTCATTTAAAATAAGATCTCACATTATACTCACAAAGCCTCATTGGTCAAAGGAGGGGCATTCGCACTGATTTTTGCTCTACAGCTGTTTTATGAGTCACCTATTCTGTCAGAGCCAGAGTAATTATTCGTCTATTCAGCTCCTTGCATATAATTAAAATCTTAAAGGTCTGCTCATGAAACAGCAAACAAGCAAATACAGCAAGATCCGGATAACACAAGTCACTAACTCTGCACACATGATTGTCTGGGATGGCAACTTCTAGTACTCCAATTTGTAACAAAAGTATCATGGGAAATACCACTTGCATGTTTTTAAAAAATTGCTTGATTCAAAGCTAGCTAGTTTATGGCTAGTATCACTTCAGTCACAGCATTATGCTGTCAGTAATATAAAGAACTTGTCAGGAAACAGATAGTTACAGAAAAGGAGACTACACACTCTAGTTTATTCATGATTTAGTATCACCTGTCCCAACTGCTCTAGTAATACTTTTTTCTTCCCCAACTAGTAAATACTTTTAATAATTTTCTTTGTTCATGAAAATTATTATTAATAATTTAAATACCTCCTCCCTCCATTTTGAGAAAGGATATATGAAAAAGGTAATCAAGGAACCTGTGGTTTAAACTTGGTTCCTATGGTTCCTCTAGTATAGTTGAAGTAAGACTCTCGCTTTTACCTGGAAAAATCACAACTACAGAGGTGCTTCCTGTCAAAGGCCCTGTTTATAAAATCGAACTCTAATGGAACTTCTCTATAGCAACCTTCCCTATTAGTGAAATTAAGTATAAAACTAGTCTTTTTTGGGATGTGATCCAAAGAGATTTAGTTAGGATCTCATTAAGAAGGGGCTAGTCTCTATGTACAGCATCATAACATGCTTCCAACACCGCTACTGCCTGTGGTTCACTGAGAAAGTGAAATAACTTTGGAGTCACTTCATCTGAGTAAACCTCTTGTACTTGGTTAATAATTTCATTCAAAATAATAAACAAAACTAAATTATACCCATAAACCTAAGCATCTTGTATTCTAAACGCATGAACTTTGGTCAATAAATTTCCAAAGACTCAGTGATATACTTCCATTTTTAAAGTTCAACATCTCATCCTTTTTAGAATACACAAAAGATACACTCCCTATACCCTAGTATTAATTAATACCTGCCAAATGGTAGGTTGTAAAAAATATACGTAAAATACTTAAGATTACTATATAAACTGCCCAAATTTATGTATTTTCATATCACTCACTCACACTCTCTTTCACACACACACACACACACACACACACACACAAAACACATATACAAGGGCTGTCCAGAAAGTACCCAGCCATGTACTATGAAAAATAGAGGCATTTATGGCTTAATTTTTTCCGGGCAGCCCTTGTATATGACATATCAATTAGTGTGGTGGCAGAAACTTCCACCGTGGTGATATGGAAGTTGCATTGTGAGAGCTCACATTCCTGGAACAGGAGGCTCAGACTTGACATTAGCCATGGGAAAGTGCCTGTGGGATTTCAGCATGACAAATGCAGAGCTGACTCACGGGATCAATTATAAAGCAGTAATACTAGTGGCATTAAAAATATATATTCTGGGTTTTCATCTCTTATTAATACATGTTAAGAAGTCAGATGAGTCTCACCAATCGTTTTACCACCAAATAAATAATCAAAGCTCTCCCTCCCTCTCCCAAACCTCCATGTGAATTCCTTAGTATAGGTACCGGTTCCCAATAACCTTTTCCATGATCTCTCATTAAATTCAACTATAAAATAACAGTTTTAAAATATTATTTGAGTACTAAGCTAAAGATGAATTATCAAGCTTTAATTTCTGATTTTATAAAAATTAGCTGTCCAATGTTTTTCAATGTCCGTGATTTTAGTTTAAATGCATTGTTGGCCTTGTTCAATTTTTTTTTTAAATCGCAACAAAATTGGAAGAACAAGCCAGCAGTAACATACCCTCCCTCCTCCAGACTATTATACCCTCTAGAAAATCTCTTTTGCCTGAAGAGAAACAGCAATAATCCCCATTGTAAAGCAGTTTCCTATGATGTGCTATTGAAGCACAAGCAGTATTTGCGATACTTACTGAATGTTTCTCCTGCTGGCCCATAACTCCATGGTTAGCTGAGATTGCTAGTGGTTTCATAATGAAGAAACTTATGCTGAACTGAATTTACACATCATGTACCAACAGCTCATGGATGGCAAGTCACCCTCCACAGCAGCATTAAATTAAAAGAAAAAGGAGAAAATAGAAAAAGAAAAAAAAGAGGGAGGAAGAAACCACGCTGCAGCTTAAAGTGTCACTACTGGCAAGCTTTAAAAAACCCTCACACTTGTACACCAGAAAAGGAATTCGAACAACAGTGTTCATCTCCATTTTTATAACATTGAAACTCTAACCATCCCGGGCTATGACAAGATTGAGGAAACCTTAGACAGCTCTCAGTCCTCCAAGAGAACAAGAAGCAAAAGAAAAGGAGGAAAAAAAAACCAAAAAAAACTAAAATGGCTGACTGCACACAGACTCCCCTCAAAAAGGCTTAATACAGAATTATATTAGTCAGGGTGGCAGGAGAACCAGTCTCAAGCATTCAGCCAAGCATTCTTAATACTCTTGTTTCGTTTGCAATCACACATTCGAACCCCTCCAACCAAGAAAAAAAGAAAAAGAAAGAAAGGAAACCAGGGCAGAGCATGTGAATCGGGACCTCCTCCCTAGCTGCTAATGATGCTGACAGAGTGGTGACCAGTGATCTGTCCCACTCTACTAACCAAGTTTGCACAATTAATCTTAGCAGCATGACACTGATGGACATTTAATTGAATGATGTCGGTCCCTCACACTCAACACAAGCATGACTGCTAGCAAGAAAGTCACTAACAGAGACACAGCACATGCACACACAAATCTCGAGAATCATGAGTCTGAATGCAATACACCAATATAATTACATTATTGTGCTTACTTTGGAGGACCATGGCTGCAGGCAGTTGGCATAGCAACGCACAAGGAAAGCCATTTCCTGGGTAGAGAGAAAGCTTCCTTTTCTAAATAAAAAATTCCTCTTAGGAAACAAACGGCATTGCTCCTTCCTGCAGAAAGCAAGACACTGTAGTCTGTCTCTTAACCTGCAAGGCTCACACTCAATGCAGTTCTAGTGATGTAAGTGGATTTCTCTCTCACCCTCCCTCTCCCTATACACTGAAATATTCGGCTCGAATGGTACGCACATTCCTTAAGGCTCACCCCCTCCTCTACTTAACCATTTCACTCATTAAGGCAGCGATGGACAATTCAGATAAAGTAACAAGCTCTTGCCTGTATTATATCAGCAGCTGTAGGTTAAGCAAGTCTCAGAGGGATGGAATCCATTGATTGCTGACTCCAAATAATATCACTGAAGACAGGGTGGGAAACGGAGCAAGGACTTACTTGAACAGCTTTGAACTAAAACATGATTTTCACCAAGGTGAAGATAAAGAAATGAATGTGTCTTCTTCCCCACCCTCAGATATCACTGTGCTATTGGAAACAAGTATCTAGCAAAAATTTACAACATGCACATTTAACAAGGCTTGTATAAATTTAGAAGATGTGATTTTCACAAACACCTATACATATATATACACACACACAGCACCTTACAAATAATATCAAAACCAACCCACTCAGGTTAAAAAAAAAACAATCAAACTTCGTTTAAGAGTAGAATGGAAATTTAATGAGTATATGTTATTTTACCATGAACTTTTAATTTCACCCAGGTTAGTTAATTAGAAAAACATTATAGTTGACAAGGAATAAAGACATTTTTTTTTATTGTTTTTGACAGAGACAGAGAGGTACAGAGACAGAGACAGAGAGAAGGGGGAGGACCCAGAACAGTCTCCATAGTTGCACATCAATGGTTTTTCCACATAGTTTCATTCCACAGGTGGGCGAGGGGCTGCACAGGGCAGGAACTGGGCTGAGGTCTCACCCCAGTGAAAACCAAACTGGGGGCACTCCCCAGTTCAGCATATGGGTCCAAACGGGCCGGGGCAAGGATTCGATCCTTGGTCCCCAGGGCTGCAAAGTTTAAGCGCTTAACCCACTGAGCCATCC
>PVKE010036325.1:0-16451 GCA_004027555.1 Craseonycteris thonglongyai | reverse complement strand
CAAAGTAATAGTTTTGAGAAAACAAAAGATAGATACCAGAAATGAAAGATTTTGCCTTTGGCTTTTTAAAGAGAAGGGAATGCCAATAGCAGTAATGGAGCAGATGGTTTACATACCTATGCAAAAGAAAATAAACCTAAGCAGCAATATTTAAGATCTGTTAGAACAAAACCAAAGCTTTCCTTACAGATTTAAAAGATGGTCTAAATTTGTTAACAGAGATAGATATATTTTTTCATGGGAAGGCTCAGTAGTATAGTAGGTGCACTCTGATGAAAATAGGGCGTATAAATTTGTAGGTTACTTATTTTTTAAATCTTGTTGAAGCAGGAACTTTAAAAAAAAATGAAAAGCTATTAGTACATACCACTTTAACCAAACTAAAACAAATGTGAATTCCCTTACGTGTCTTTATAATATAGGACCAAGGACATGACTGAGTAAAAAAAACAGTCTGATATCTATCTTGCTTATATAAACTACAACTATAGTCTGTTATTTCTTTAAATTGGAGCAACAATATAAAGCCTTTAGTTTGTAAAGGAACCTGATTACAGAATTATATATATTTTATAATTTATCCCTGAATCTCTTTTCCCTAATTTGACAATATTTTTATTTTAGCATCTTCCAATTTAGTCTTTGCAAAATATTCAACTTTTTATAAAATAATCTCCCTTTCAGTTTAAATCATTGTTTTACATAGTATTTGAATTTACATAATTAAGGTCTCGCAATTAAGATTATGAATTCATCCTAGAAAAAGTGCTACATACCTTATTGCTGAATATCACTATAGTCACCTTAGAAGTCCTCCCCTTGGGAAGCAATACACTGATAAAAGCACCTACTCCACCCTTAAAAGCAGTTTTGGAACTCCTTTGCCAACAGAGTCATCATATTACCCTTGATATCCTGAAGGTCATCAAAATGTCTTCATTTCAATATTTATCTTTGGGTGAAGAAAAGTCATTAGGGGCCAGATCAAGTGAGTAGGGTGTGTGCTCCAATACATTTACTTGTTTACTGGCTAAAAATTCCCTCACACAGGCTTTTGTTTCATGTGCACTCTTTCATCTGCCTGGTACTCTACTGGCTGAGGAACAGGCTGGCATTAGGGCTTAAGCCAGGACCCTGGACAGCAACCGTGGAACACAAAGCAGCTGTTAACTCACCATCCCCACCCCCAGGAAGAAATTATAGACACAGCATGACTGCTTCCCCTAACTCTCTCCCAAAGCTTACTGCCCCAACTCCATGTAGTGCTTGCTTTCAGCAAGCAGAAAAAGGAACTGCCATTATCCTGTGGCACAAACAGACCTGTGTCCTTCACAACAAACCCTGTCCCATGGAAACTGGCAGGAGGGTTTAGGGAAACTGAAAACACAAGCATAGCAATAACAGCTTTTTTCTGCACTGAACTCAGCGGCATAGTACATCGTAGCCCACCACAATTTCCAAAGAGAAGGCACATTGAGGTCAATGCAACTGGGTCAAAGAGAAGCCCATCTTCCAGGAAAGCTCCCAGAGGGAGGAGAAAGACCGAATAACCAAGAGAAAACATTGTAAGATGCTGCAGTGACAACAGCTGGGAAGAAAAAGAAAGACTTCTTCATATCTGCCAGGAAAAAAGTCCTCATGCTAAGGAAAAGAAACACATCAAATATAATGAATACTTCTGGGTTCAAAGCCACTCAGAAAGAAAATGAAAAATGTCCAAAAAAAGAAGTTACAGATTTTGAAATGCATGATGTAAATGACACAGTATTCAAGACTGCAGTTCTTAAGATAGAGCTCAAAGAATACTGGCAGAGGTACCCAGGTATAACTAAATGATCTCAGAAAGGAAATCTGTGAACAAAAGGAATATTTTAACAAATTGAAACTATAAAAAGAAATCAAATAGGAATTCTATAAATAAGCAATGTAATAAAGTAAATGAGAAATGAATGAACTAGCCTAGAAAACAGGGCCAAGCAGATGATGGAAGAATTAGTGATATTAAGGATAGAAACATGGAAATTTCACAGAAAGAAGAGATTTCAGAGTCAAAAGAAATGAAAGAACTCTACAAGAACTATGTGACTCCATTAGAAAGAGCAATATGTATTAGAATAATAGGAATACCAGAAAGGGCAGAGCAGAACTCTACACAAAGCTTACTCAAATAGTAGATAAGAACATTCCAAACCTATGGAAAGAATGGGAAACCCAAGTTCAAGAAGAAAACAGGACCTCTCGCTACTTGGACTCTACCAGATCTTTTATAAAGCACGTTATACTGGAGATGTCAAACATCAAAGACAAATAATTCTTAAGGAAGTCATAGAAAATAAATTATATTTAATGGAAAGCCTATCAGGCAATCATCAGACTTCTCAGCAGAAGCTATAACCCAAAAGGGAGTGGAATCAACTAATCAAAATATTAAAAGAGGGATGGCTGGGATGGCTCAGCGGGTTGACCACTTGCTTTGCAGCCCTGGGGGTCAGAGGATTGAGTCCCGGCCCCAGCCCATACAGACCCATATGCTGAACTGGGGCGTGCTTCCCATGTGACAGGCCTCCAGTATGGTTCTTGCCAGGGTGAGCTTCCCATGTGAGGAGCCCCAGTTTGGCCCCTAGCTTGAGGGGCCATGCGTCCCACATGGGAGGCCCTCAGCCTGGTTCCTGCCCTGTGCCCCCCTGCCCCCCACCTGTGTGGAACAAAATGTCAAAAACTGATGATGTACACTGTGGAGACTGCTCTGGGCCCTCCACCTTTCTGTCTTTGTGACTGTCAAAAGCAAAAAAATAAACCTTTTAAAAATATACTATAAGAGAGAAACTACCAACCAAGATCAATCCAGCTGTTATCCTTTAGATATGAAGGAGGAATAAAGACCTATTCAGATATACAAAGCTGAGGGAATTCTCTGGCACATGTCGGCACTTGAAGAAATATTGAAGGAGGCTATCCAACCTGAAATGAAAAGCCAAAATAAATGCGGAAGAGTTGGAGCAACAAAAAATAAAAATAAAAATGGGGTAACAGGATACTTCAGGTTGAGTGCTTACCTCGGATCCATGAGGTTTGGGGATTAAATCCCAGCCCTGACCTATGCAAACTGACATTCTGAACTACAGCACAATGGTAATCACTGGAATGGCTTGACGGGAAAGGTTCTCACCTTCCATTCGCGAGGCTTCCAGTTTGGTTCCTATCCTGTGTGGCTGCACACCCACCTGTGTGGAATGAAACTATTACATGTAACGATGTACAATTGTGGAGACTGCTCTGAACCCTACCCCCTTCTCTCTCACTCTCACTCACCTTCCCTCAAAAAATAAGACAAATCTTTAAAAAAATACATAAAAATAGAAAGGAAGTAATAGCCATAGGAATTCTTAATATATCTATCATCACCTCTATGTAAATGAATTGAACTCACCAGTAAAAAGGCACAGAGTAGCAGACTGGATTAAAAGACAGAATCCATCCATCTGCTGTCTCCAAGAGACACACCTCACCCACAAGGACAAGCACAAACTCAAAGGTGAAAGGGCAAAAAAACAATTCTCCAAGCAAGTGGCATCCAGAGAAAAGCACGAGTTACCATACTGACATCTGATGAAACAGACATCAGGATATAAAAGATAAGACAAAGATGGACATTTCATAATGATGAAATAGACACTACAACAAGAAGACATGACTATCTATCTATCTATATATTCCCGCTAATCAGGAAGCACCAAAATTTACAAAGCAACTAACATCTAAAAATGAGAACCTGACAAAAACACAATTATAGTAGGGGACCTAAGCACTTCCTTGACAGCCATGGACAGATCACACAAACAAAATAAGGAAAATGAGCTTTAAATGATACATTGCATCAGGTGGATGTAATTGACATTTATAAGACACTCCATTCTGCAACACAAGACTGACTGTACATTTTTTTTCCAGTGCACATGGAACATTCTCAGGCATAGACCATATGCTGGGACACAAACCTAGCCTCAGGGAATTCAAGAGGATTGAAATCACAAGTGTATTCTCAGACCACAAAGCCCTGAAATTAGAGATGTGGCAAAAAAAAAAAGAAAAAAAAAAAAAGAAAATCACATATATTTGGAGATTAAACAACATTATTAAAGTGACTGGATCAAAGAAATTAAAAAACATTAAAAAATACATACACTAATGGTAATAAAATCTATCAAAGCTTTTGGGACACAGTAAAAGTACTAATAAGAGTGACATTTGTATCATTACAGGCCTATCTTAAGAAATAAGGAAAACCACAAGTAAACATACTAACATCCCATCTTAAAGAATTAGAAAAAGAACAAAAGTCCCCCAATGTCAGTAGAAGGAAAGAAATAAAAATTAGAACATTACTAATTAAATTTGAGAACAGATAAACAATAGAAAAATTGAACACAACAAAGAGCTGGTTCTTTGAGATAGTCAATAGAATTGAAAGCCCTTTGGCTAGGCCAACCAAAAGTCAAAGAGAAAGGACACAAATGACCAAAATTAGAAATGAAAGGGGAGAAATTACAAATGATACCTCATAAATACAAAGGATCATTTAAAAATATTATGAAAGGCTTTATGCAACCAAATTTAACAACCTAGAAGAAAAGGAAAAGTTTCTAGAAACATAGTCTTATCTAGACTGAACCAAAAAGAATAGATCAATTAACAGTAAAGAAATTAAAACAGTCATCCAAAACCTCCCCCAAAGGCAAAAGCCCCAGACCAGATGGTCTCACCAATGAGTTTTCTCAAGCTTTCAAAGAGTTAATGCCTCTCCCCCTCAGACTCTAACCAAAAATTGAAGATGAGGCAATACTTCACCACTCATTCATACACTGCCATTTCCTTCTTGACATTATCCCCTATGAATTTGGAATAACATGTCCCTGATTTGACTTCCAGTCTTGCAATATTGAACAAGAAATTTAACGTTTGTTCATTGCTCTAATTCAAGCTCTTACATTCTTGCAATGACACACAAAATCACACAACAATAATAATGAACGCCTCTCAGCAAGACACTGACCACCAAATGTCGACACGAACACACCTTTTAGGCACTGATATACCAAGATTATGAAATCTTACCAAGTTGTTTGTACAGTGCTGCCAATGTAAGTGCATGGTGCCAACTTCGCAAAGTTAATTGACAGACCTTGTATGTACCCCAATGTTCATTGCAGCACTGTTGTCTTTGACTAAGTCTTGAAATCAACAAAACATGCCTTTTGCTAGATTACTGTATAAAGAAGATATGCTATATGCATACAATGCTATACCATTATACTCAGGTATAAGATGAAATACTGCCTTCACTCATTTGTACAATATAAAACTGAAAGCAAAAAAGAAACAAAAACACATGGACACAGTGAATAGTTCAGTGGTTACCTGAGGTTAAGGGGGCAGGGTGTTGGAGAAGGGAGGTGGGGGTCAAATATATGGCAAGTAAAAACTGAATCTGGGTGATGAACTCAAATGCAATTGATATACTGTAGAATTGTACACCTGGAACGTATGTAATTTTTACCAAACAATGTCAACTAAATAAGTTTAGCAATAAAAATAAAAAGACAAATTCCCTCACAGAAAGTGTTTTTACGTAACTTTCACATAGCCTTTTCAGCACCCATATGGTCATCTTGGTTGACTGTCCTGTTCGTACAAACTCATAATGAACAACCCTTCTAGCATCAAAAATGGTTGGCAACAATTTTTTTTTTTTGACGATTTATTTTATTATTTGAGAATAGGTGAGCAAGAGAGAAGGGGGGAGGACCCAGTGTAGTCTTCACAGTTGTACACCATTAGTTGTGACATAGCTTCATTCCACACAAACACCATTTGGGGCAGGAACTGAACTGGGGGCCTCTCTCATGAGACTTGAGAACCTTTGCTGCCATCCCAGTGGTTACCAGTTCCACCACAGTTTAACATACGGGGTTTGCATGGGCCAGGGTCAGGATTTGATACCTGAACCTCGTGGTTGCAAGGCAAGTAAGTGCTCAACTTGTTGAGTAATCCCAGCATCCCCAACAACATTGTTTTGTTTTGACTCTTGATTTGCGGAGACAGAACTTTTTTGGTTGTGTATAATTGGCTGACTTCAGTTGTGCAGTTTGACACTTTGTTTCAGTATTGGTACACCCATGTTTTATCACCAGTGTTAACAGAGCCCAAAACATCTTGTCTCTCCAACAGGTCTTGACAAGCTTCATCTCTCCTTTGCTACTGTTCATTGGTGAACTCATTCCGGGCCATTTTTGTACACTGCCATTTTCTTCATAGCACTATCCCCATAATGTTTGTTGCTCTAATTCAAGCTCCGGCATTTTCGTGACAGCACACAAAAACATGCAACAATAACGAACATCACTTAATAGGACACTGCCACATATCCACACAAACACAGCTGTGAGACACTGATATACTGAGGTTATGAAACCTTACCAAGTTGCTTATACAATGTAGCCAATGTAAGTGCGCAGAGGCAAGTTCATGAACTTAATTGTCTGACCTCATATAACACATACATATGACATAAGTGAGTGTGGGGACAAAGACCCCCAGTTTGGTACAGAGAGATAATTGGTGCAGGCAAAAGACTACTTGTAGTGGGATGTATCAGTCAGTATGTCTTACAGAAGGTATGGATAATCTGTCAAAGTGGTTAACTGGACAACAGTTAATAGCATCAGCCAGAAAAATTGATATGTTCAAAAATAGCTAAGAAAATACTGATAAAGAGTCAGGGTCATTTGCTATACTAAATAAAATATAAAATCATTGTAATTTGGAGTTTTCTATTTACAGGGATAGACAAATGTCTGCAGAATGAAAAAACAAGCCTCATGTTAAGATCAAAACAGTGGGACATTTGACTGAGGGGAAAGTGTTTAGATCATTTCTCACTATTCACATAAAACTTAGAGACACCTTTAGAGATAAGTCAGGCAACTTCTAACATTTTTCATGAAGTATTTTATAAGAAAGTCTAGAAAACTAGAAGCTATTTTTAAAATTGACAGATTGCGTCATGTGAAAATACTAAAACTTATGTATAAGATAGATAGAAATTAAAAACTGGAGGGGAGAGCCTGGATGGCTCAGCGGGTTAAGTGCTCACTTTGTAGCCCCAGGGGACTGAGGATTGATTCCCAGCCCCGGCCCATGTGGACCCATATGCTGAACTGGGGTGTGCTTCCCATGCGAGGCCCCCAGTTCAGTTCTCAACCCCCGTTTCAGCTCCTGGCTCGAGACGTGCCTCCCATGCAGGAGGTCCCCAGCCCAGTTCCCACCGTGCATGGCCCCCGCTCACCTGTGGAACGAAACCATGTCTAAAAACCTATGATGTACAGCTATGGAGACTGTTCTGGGCCTTCCCCCTTTTCTCTCTCTCTGTCTCTGTCAAAAACAATAAAGTCTTTATAAGAAACTTGGGGAAGCTGGGCTAGCTTAGTGGTTGAGCACTTGCCTCTCAATTTTAAAGTCTGAGGTTTGATTCCAGGCCCCCGGTCCATGCAACTCCATATGCTGAACTGCAGTGCATCTGGTAACTTCCAGCATGACTCTGGCAAAGGTTCTGGCCTCCCATGAGGGACACCATAGTTCAGTTCCCATTCCACGTGTCCCCACATCCACTTGTGTAGAATGAAATCATGTCATAGCTAATGGAGTGCAACCATGGAGAGTTTTCTAGGCCCTTTCCCTTCTCCCTCTCTGTTTCTCACCTCAATAAAATAAGTCTTAAGAAAAACAGATGGCTTCATAAGTAGAAAAATAATTGTAATATATACAACAAATGAATAACTATGTAAGCAGCTCCTACAAATCAACAAAAATGAAGGTAACCCAGTAGGGAAATATGCAAAAGCATGTAAATAGACAATTTATAGAGGAATATAAAATACAGTATACTCTCCATTAACCAGAACTCAAGGAACTGGCAAAAAAATCTTCCCGATTGCCTGAGTTCCTGTTAACTGGGAGTCTACTTACTTTTATCTGGCATCTACCAATCCCCATGAATGCCAGTTAACTGAGTGTACTATATCTCTTATAAAGTGGTTATTAAAACATGAAAAGATTGCACTAGGAATATGCAGGAAAGGTATGTTAAAGTGAGCTCATTTTTAGTGTTATATTAGCAATAATACCTTTTAATAGTATTGACTAGGTTGTAGGGAAACAGGTAATTACAGAGTTTTGGTGTGTGAGTGACCTTTGTAGGGTCATTTGGCAGCACTTTTCATGTAAAAGTGTCCATTTTTATTTCACCCAGTAGTTCTATTTTAAGAAAATTATGTTATAGCATACTCATATGTGCACAAAAGTGTGTGCACAAGTATTCTCTCATTGCTCCATTGTTAGGAAAAAAAATTGACATGACATAAGCTTATGTGTAGACTAGAAAAATATCAATGGAAAGATCTCTTAGTAAGGAAAGCTAGTTGAAGATCCTCATTTATGGTTTATCAAAAGTCCAAAAATAAAACTATATTAATAAAGTTCAGAAAATTATATATCTGTTTGTAAACTTAGAGAAAGGGAATTGAATTTGGCCAAAAAAGATGGTGGGTTTCACTGTTTTATTCTCTACTTGGAATATTTTATAGCTATAGTATATTATATTAGTTTTATAATTAAATATGAGAATTGATCATAACTGCAGATGTATTTTTACTAAATATTGTTTGTATGTACTGTGGTTTTAGTTTCCTGATTTAATAGCTGTTATATCTAATCCTCTTAATCTGAGCATAGGCATTACTTTATATATATAATTTTATTAATGGGAGTTTTTTTTATTTTTTTCAGTTATTGATAACATTGAATATAATTTTAAAGTGTGCAGCATAGTGGTTAGACACCATATATAGTTTTTACAATATTATTTACTATATTTCCTAAACTGTTTTGTGACTGCCAATTTGTACTTCTTAATCCCTTCACCTTTTTCACCCAACCTCCCAACCCCCTTCCCATCTGGCAACCATCAGTTTGTTCTTTGTATTATCTATGAGTTTGTATTTTCTCTGTTGGTTTATTTTGTTTTTTAGATTCCACATGTAAGTTAAATATGATATTTGTCTTTCTCTGACTTATTTCACTTTGCATAATACTCTGTAGGTAGGCTGACCATACATACTGTTTTAAAGGGGGCAATACTATATTGTTTTGTTTTCGTATTTCCTTACTGTCTCATCGTTGTGATATAAATGTGAATTTTGTCTTATTTTGAATGTTTTGTAAAAAACAACATGGGTTTTTTAAATTTATCATAAGGCTATATGCTAATCAATGTGTGCAATAAAACTACCAGTGTAACAAAAGAAGAAGGTCTATTTACTTTTTTCAGTCAAGGCCAGGTTTCTTGAGCTAGCAACGATCAGATACTGCCCCTTGCTTGTTTGCAGCAGCAAGGAATTCAAGAGGCTGTCACTAAGCCCCATTCAGCGTGTGGAAACCAGGAAGTTCTTAATGCACAGGAACTACTGAATGGGCTTACCGGGCTGTTTGCTTCCATCAGGTTAGGAGTGTGGGATGCAGTGACTGGATCTTATTGTTATTTC
This sequence comes from Craseonycteris thonglongyai, assembly GCA_004027555.1. Lineage (NCBI taxonomy): Eukaryota > Metazoa > Chordata > Mammalia > Chiroptera > Craseonycteridae > Craseonycteris > Craseonycteris thonglongyai. Next base: position 6,852 of record PVKE010036325.1, on the reverse strand, counting down.
TACCATCATTCCACCCATAGAGATCCTTTCTGCCCTGCACTCAGTTTTAATTCAGACTTTTCAAACTCATTTCAGTCCAACAGACTGTAGGCTATTGATTGGTTACAGCAGAACTCTCTCCAGTGGGACATTAGCATGTACGATTTTATGATGGCAGTTGGAGCATTCATTCCTTTGTCTATTTTGGTGTATGTTTATGATTTTTTGCACTCTGGCCACTGCAGTCCTGCATTAGACTGTTCAGTGTGATATGCCGTACAGATTTTTTTTTTTACTGCTTATGTGATATAAGTATTTTATTGATATATGTATTACTCATGAGTTTTTTTTGTGTTTTTGTATGCAATAAATTAGTGTTATTCATTTTGGCCCATTTCCATGTTTTTATTCAGTGAGTTTTTAGGTTACTTTTTATGTCTCTTATAGCCTAAAAATCTAGAGTAAGTATTGAGACAGTGAGGGCTATGTTAGTTGTAAAACAAAATTGTGTCATAGAGTGTGAGAAGTTTTATGATAAGGTGTTAAAAGTCCAAAATTTGCTGTGTTTTACTTCATCAGAGAAATATTCATAATATGATCATGGTCAAATACAGTTCCTCTCTATGTCTATCTAAATTTTTGTATGACTAAGGAATAATTGTTAGCTGAATACGTTCATGTAATGCAACTTTGGTTTTCATATTACTGTTTCATGAATGTGGAATGGAATATTACATAACCCCATCCCATTTTTATCATCCCAATATTCCTTTTTTGTCTCAAGGAAATATGGTCAGCCTATCTCTAGGTCCATTCATATTGTCACAAATGGTAGGATTTCATTTTTTTTATGGCCTAGTAATATTCTGCTGTGTATATGTATCACCTCTTTATCCATTTGTCTTTTGATAGGAACATTTAATCTATTTACATTTAAAGTAATTATTGATAGGTATGTGTTTATGGCCATTTTATTAATTGTTTACTGATTATATTTCTCTGTTCCTTATTCTCTTGGTCTCTTGTATGTTGATGACTTTCTCTAGTCTTGTCTTTGGATTCATTTCTTTTTATTTCTTGTACAAGGGCTGTCAGGAAAGTTTCCAGCAATGTAATACAAAAAGTAGAGGCATTTATGGCTGGATTGTTTCTGGATAGCCTTCACATATTTCTTGTAGATTTTTGGTTTAGATTACCATGTGCTTCATATATACCAAGCTGAGTTTATAGCAGTCTATTTTAAGTTGATGGTCGCTTAAGTTTGAACACGTTTTAAAATCATTACCATTTTTACTCACCCTTCACGTTTATTTTTGTCAATTATTTTTTACTTCTTTTGTATGTATGTTTATGTGTATCCCTTAGTAGACTTTGGTAATTCCATATGATCTTTCTACTTTTGCCTTTTAACCTTTATACTAGCTTTAGTGGCAGTTGATCCACAGCTTTTATTATGTTTTTGCCTTTGTCAGTGAAATGAGTTCTTTTTGAATAATGACTTGGGATTGTTGACTTTTACTAAATTTGCAGTAAGAAAATTAGATTAATTACTGTGTTATGAATATTCTCTATATATGTTTCTGTTAAGTCCTGTCACCAGCTATGTCACCTTCACCCCAATTCTACCATAGAGTTTTTTAATTAAAGTCTTACTATTGCAATTGTTAGATTTTTATCATGGTTATTAAAATATTACTGATTATATTCCCAGTGCTGTACTTTACATTCCCATGACTATTTTTATAACTCAGTTTGTTCTATGAGTTTATTTCTGTTTTGTTTGTTCATTTATTTTGTTTTGTAGATTCCACATATAAATGAAATCACATGGTATTTGTCTTTCTCTGACTTATTTTACTTAGCATGATACACTAAGGCAAGGGGCACCAACCCTCAGGCCATGAACTGATTCCAATTGGTGGCCTGTTCAGAACTGGCTGCACAGCAGGAGGGGGGCGGGGCGCAAGCAAGTGAAGCTTCATTTGTATTTAAGCTACTCCACATCACTTGCATTACTGTCTGAGCTCCGCCTCATGTCAGATCATCAGTAACATTAGATTCTCATAAGAACACAAACCCTATTGTGAACTACCCATGCGGAGGATCTAGGTTGTGCACTCCTTATAAGAATCTAATGCCTGATGATCTGAGGTAGAGCTGAGGCAATGATTCTATTACAAGTAACTAACAATAATAGAAATAAAATGCACAATAAATGTAATGTGCTTGAATCATGCTGAAATCATCCTCCACCCTCAGTCTGTGGAATAATTGTATTCATTCCAAAAAACTGGTCCCTGGTACCATAAAGGCTGCTGCTGTAATGGTAGGAATTCTTACATGTATTTTACGGATGAAGAATATTAGATTAACCAAAGTGAAGTGATTTGCCTACAAGTCCCACAATTAATAAGGGATGAAACTGGGATTTGAATCCTGATCTATCTGCTTATTCAGGCCATGCCCTTTTCAAGGGCTTTACTATATCAAACAGTTTTGAGATTTCAGAACAAACTTTATATTTATGGATGGAAGAGCACTCTAGAGTTAATTTGGTACTATATATAGAGCCCCAAAAAGCACCTATCAGAATTAATATCTCATTGAATCATAGCACCCTACCTTCAGCATGATTATCACACACTCATATTTCATACTTAATTAAATTACATGTTCTGAACATTTAGAAAGTAAAAATTAAGATGTAGGCTGTAGCTTTACATGGCACACATATGCAAACTGGGGGGTTTTTCTTTTGCTGCTGTTTTTGGTAGTTAAGGATTACCGTGTTCTTTTCTTCCCTTGGAACATTTTTTTTTTTTTAAGATTTATTTTATTGTTTTTAACAGAGACAGAGAGAGGCAGAGGTAGAGATAGACAAAGAGAAGGGGGAGGACCCAGAGCAGTCTCCATAGTTGTACATCATCCATGGTATCATTCCACACAGGTGGGTGGAGGCTGCACAGGGGAGTTGGGCTGGGGGCTTTCTGCATGGGAAGCACGCCCCTTGAGCCAGGGGCCGAACTGGGGGCCTCATGCATGGAAAGCACACCCCAGTTCAGCACATGGGTCTGCATGGGCCAGGGCTGGAATTCGATCCTCGGTCCCCGGGGCTGCAAAGTGAGTGCTTAACCCACTGAGCCATCCCAGCTTCCCCACCTTTGGATCATTTTATCACCAAGAAGGGTTGCTTAAATGATTGCTGTTTTCCTTTTTGTTTTGGACTCCTTTTAACTTTGACAGGTGTACTTTTATTTTATTTTTTTTGGGTTCTGAATTGGGCTAATAGAGAGAGTAGATTTAAGATTGATTTCTAGTCCTATACCATTTGGAATCTTGACAGGTGCAGAACATTGCTGGTTTTGCTAATGTTTATGTGTGTGATGCTTTGCTGTTACAAATAAAAGAATCTTATAGGGTTTTCAGTGTTGGATATCACATGCTTGGTATTTAAGAGCTGCCATTACTAATAGCCCCCATTAAAATTTTAAAACTTCATTTTTCTCTAAAATGTAAAATTTCTATGAAAATATAATTTCTTTATGTGGATTCCTTTCCCCTACCCTACATCTTTTCTTTGATATGTAACTCTGGTTCTTATAATAGTGATCGTGAATACTTAGACCACGTCCTGAATCTGAATATTTTTGTTGCCACTATGCTGTACAACAAACACATACATTCACTTGCATGTGATTAAAAACCTGGGTTTAGAAATTGGTTGTAGTTCTGTCAAGAGATCAAATTAATCTGAGTGTATGTATCTGTAAATTGAGGGCTTATGATACCTACTTTATCATTTTTAGGATTAAACTTAAATAGGGTCATAAATAACACTCCAAAGTTTAACGCTGATTGTGTCAAAAGTACTTAAAAATACATGGTAGCTATCATTGAAGATGGTTACGAACTACATGACATTCTCTTTATATTTACTTTTTTTAAAAACTATGTATACAGAGTGTCCTAAAAAATGTAAACATACTTTGAATGATTATAAAGTCAGTGTTTATTAATATACAATATAGTTTATTTTCAAAATTTAAAAGAATTTATAGAAATTAATAATTTTTTGTCAGTTTCTGTTTCCAAGCTCATGACTATTGTGATCCATGCATACTGCTGACAACACAAAGCAATGTAATCACAAACATCAAGAATCCTATCATTTGGTGTTTGTGCACATTCTAGTTCAATGGCTGCCTTCAGTTTGTTGACAGTTGCTGGTTTTATGCTGTAAACTTTATCTTTTGTTTATCCCCATAAAAAAATATCTAATGACATGAGTTCTGATGAACGTGGAGGGGTATTCTGCATTCACCAGACTTCATCCAATATTTCAAATCATTTAAACCTGAAAAGGAGAGAGAAAATTGTGAATTATCAGCTGCTTAAGTATGTATACATTTTGGGGGAATACTCTATACATATTATTTTACATAAATACATATATGGTGTCATGTGATTTTTTTGGTACATTCTTTCCTCTTGGGTCATCCTCCCACAAGCTAACATGTCTCCTTTTGTACGTTTTTGTTTTAAGTTTTATTTATTTATTAATTTTTTGACAGAGAGAGAGATACAGAGACAGAACTGAACTGGGGGAACTCCCCAGTTCAGCATATGGTTCTGCACGGGCCAGGGCCGGGATTCGATCCTCGGTCCCCGACGCTGCAAAGTGAGCACTTAACCCACCGAGCCATCCCAGCTTCCCCTGTATCTTTAAAGATTTATTTTATTGTTTTTGACTAAAAGAGACAGAAGGGAGAGGGCCCAGAGCAGTATCCACAGATGTACATCATCAGTTTTTGACATAGTTTCATTCCACACAGGTGGGGGGGTGGGGCTGCAACAGGGCAGGAACCAGGCTGGGGGCCTCCTGTATGAGAGGCATGCCCCCAGATCTGGGGGCCTCCCACATGGGGAGCGTGGGAACCGACCTGGGGCCACACCCCAGTTCAGCATATGGGTCTGCAGGGCCAAGACTCAATTCTTGGACTGCAGGGCTGCAAGGTGAGTGCTCAACACACTGAGCCATCCCAGCATCCCCTTGTATTTATTTTTAATCTTGATACAGTGACATATTTAGGGTATTTTTGTCATTAAGTTGAAAATGCAGGACACTTTCATGTCTCAATTTTCTTATATAATAATTTGTTTTAAAAACAGTCACTTTGTGTAGCTATAAGTCATTCTTTTAATGGTTATATAATAGTCCACAGTTTGGATGTTCCATAATTTATTCAACTATTTCCCAACACATCCTCATTTTTTTTCCAGTTGAGAGCAGTGATTGCCTCATTAAGTAATCTTGTATATAGGCTCTTACATGAGAGTCCCAGAAATCTTTGTGGTACTTTCATTGGCACTTACCTAAATGAGTAGTGAATTTGAGCATCTTTTCATGTTTGACCACTAAGATTTGCTTTTATGAATTACCTGTTTATATCTTTTGACCATTTTTCTATTGGTTTAGTGTTTTGTGCTATAAAAACTATTATTGGAGATATTGGCCCTTTGTCATCTGTTAAACGTATATTTTCTTTAAATCTTTCTTTTTTTGTTTATTGCATTTTATCTATGTAGTGTTTTCAAAAGTGGTTCAGAAAAAAAATGTTGGATAGCTTTTAGAAAGTTGAATATTTGGACTCTATAAAAAGTGACTTTATATGTGGTATTTTTTCTAATGGTAGTTTTTTGTTGACTCATTTAATCCAGTGATGTGGGCTGATTGTGATTATGAATAATGATTAGTGAACTGCAACTGTAGGGGACGTTCTCCAGTAAGACTTGTTGAATCAGTTAAAAGCCAGTTGGTTGGGTTTTGAGAAGGTATAGTACATAGGTTCTCAAACCTGATCATGTACCAGTCACTTTATTAAAGCAGAGTTTGATTGGTCTTCTTTCCCTGCTCTCACCTTACCCCCTCCTCCAGTTTCTGATTAAGTAAACCCAGGGGGTCAGGGCCTGATAAATACACATTGCTAACAAGTTTCCAGGTGATACTGGTCCAAGAGGACCACATTTTGACAACCATTGGTCTAATCCAGGGGTGTCAAACTGGTGGCCCATGGGCCGCATGCAGCCCCCGAGGTAATTTTTTGTGGCCCACGATGCTCTGAAATAAAATGAAAATAGGAAAAAATGTTATGAAGAAAGTAGCCCTTAGGGGAGATCGAGGCAATACCATACACAAAATTCCCTCGTTAACCCTTTAACTACTGAGGATGAGTATACATGTGGCCCAGGCCTTTCCTGGGGGCCTGTGGGTGTGTATAAACACGCTGACTCAGTTCCAGCGATATTTGTAAATGTGATGTGGCCTGCATGAATCTTGCCTGTTGCACCAAATGGCCCGTGTTTTAATTGAGTTTGACACCCCTGGTCTAATCTATCCGATTGAGTAAAGTTACAAGATTTTAAGTTCTTATATTTTCGTCTCAGAGAGTACCAGGCATTTTTCCTGATGTCTTTAGCAAATCACACATCTAGTCAGGAGGTGTTAAATATGCCTTTCTGGCATGGTTCATAAACTTATTTATTTGGTGTCTACTTAATTGCCAGGATCATATGGTAACACTACTAGGTAGGTGAAAACAATGAGACTCACAAGTTATAATACTTTGGGGGGGAAATAGTGGGCTTTTAGCACATGATAAAGTGAGAAATGTACTAAATTCCTGACTTAGACATTTGGAATTGCTTGAGCATGGTTTTTGTGTGTGTGTGTGTGTGTTTTGTTTGTTTGTTTTTATATTTTATTGTTAAATTTAATGGGGTGACATTGGTTGGTAACAATTAGATGGTTTCCCGATGTACAAGTCCACATCACATCACCCATGCATCGCATTATGTGCCCAGCTCCCAGAATCA
>PVKE010036324.1:0-16453 GCA_004027555.1 Craseonycteris thonglongyai | reverse complement strand
AAAAAATATATAGATATACACATATTGAGATCTATATCTATGTCTCTATTATCTATAATTACATCTATATAAACCCTCTGTAACATTTGTGTCCATAAATGATTGAATTAGTTTGTGTGATAAATTCTCAGTGCTACCAGGTTAATGGGGTGGGGGGGTGTGTAGGTGACCAAGGCAGGACAGTGACAATATCAAATTATTGCACACAAAAGCGTCTTTTTTTCAACATCACCTTGATTTATTTTCCTAGTCTTCTTTTTTCCCCTCAGATGGAAAAATAGTCTCATCAAGAAAACAAATGCTTCTGCCAAAGTGAAAGACTTTTGTTTTAATGCTTTTCTTTTTAAAAAAGTCGACATTGAACTACAGCATGCCCTGTCTTTTCCTTCTATTTTGCTGACTAAAACTTTTTTAATTCATTGGCAGAAAACAAAATATTTTCTTCAAATGGGATGATTATATTTTATTGCTGCATTGTTTAGTATATGTTTTACTCAGTTGGGAAAAAAAGTCTAGGTGAAAAAAATTACCTACTAAGAGAAGTAGTTTACATGGTCATAACATATAAATTGCTGCCAAAAGAAAAAAAAATGTAAAAAACAAAAAAGATTTTAAATGTAAAATACCACATAACTTCAAAAAACTTACCTCAAATTTCTATCACTTATCGTGTACTACAAGTCAACTTTCTAAATAGGATTATAGTCCTTTATTATAAGCTGCTAGTGGTACTATGGTATACATTTAAAAAATGCTACTACAAAAATGTTCTTTTCTGTTTGTTTCTGCCTATTGTATACTTAATCGCTATAGATAAATTTTGAATGAAAAGCCTACAGTAGGTATAAATGCAATCGTTAACTGATCCTGTTGGCTGATGTCCTTTTCCCAGAGGTGGCCTCTTTTAGTCCAGCATCTTCTCCTGTTTCTTGCCTTCCTTTTTCTTCTTCTTAGATTCTGCTGTGATTCCAAAGAAAAAGAAAGAGAAGAAAAAGCATCACATCAGTAAGAGATGGGCAGAAAGCCACATTCCTTATTATAATTGGCCAGGAATTAAATCATTAGGTGGGTAGACAAGGGACATTTGTGTGTGTTGTGTGGGCACACGAGTGTGAGCATGCTTTGGCCAGGAGCATGCCTATAAGAATAGGCAGGAGTAAGACAGTCTAGCTGTACATGAACGCCTATAAATGCCTGTTATCTTACTGGTTGCCTTTACTTCATATACAAAATGCCATCTGAGTTTCCTAATAGAAAAGTAGAAACACAACAGCCATCTCTGAGAGAAGAAGCACTCAATGGAGCTACAAGAGCTTTGCTTAGCCCCTCACTTCCTACATTCCCTTTCCATGGGGCTGCCAATGAGCAGATTTTCTAACTAACAATTTCTAAGTGCTCCCACTCCGATTTGCCCTCGGCTCCTATTTTTGCCCATCTATTCATATACAAAGAAGCAACTGTGAACCCCATGGACCGTGACACTATAGAGACTGCAACTCTAGGGGGAAGCAAATGGAATGTACCCACCTGGGCTAAAGCAGCTAACTAAAATTCTGAGGATTGAAATCAAAAGACCCCATCCATTTTCCATCCAATCATTTTGCATCTCCATTTCCTTAAGCATACAAGAATGCAGTATGGAATGGGACCTGTCAATTTTGTCCCCAAAGATAAAAACAGTCCGAATCACTAGGCTAGCAAGTTAAAGAATATTGCTAATTGCTTCTAAGATTCTTCCCCGATTTGGTCCACAGTAGTGGCAGAAATATGTGGGTGAGTTACAGGTTCTGGAGCCAGACTGCCAGAGTTCAAATCCTGACTCTATCCCTAGGAGACTAGGAAACTCTGGAAAAGTTCATTCATGTCTTTGTATGTACGATTCCTCACTTATGAATTAGCAAATAAATAGTCCCACTTCAAAGGGTTATTAATATCTAAATAAAATGAGTTGTATAAAATCCATTGAAAATAAAACATGGCACAATAGCATGTGCTCAATAAAGGTTAGCAGTTAGCATTAATGTGATAATAGACTAAGAACAAGAAACCATTTCTCTGTATAATTAATAGTTTTTTTTATCATCACCAGAACATACTCACTTTGCAGACCATTGAATGTGCTAAGCAACAGGAATACTGGGGGAAAAACCCATGGCCAACAGGGATCAGGCTCAAGAGGGTCCCAAGGCTTATGATGAGAGGGGACAAATATTGTATAAATCCCACTTTATACTCACTCAGAGCTGAAACCTTTTCCATTCTTATCCTCAACACTTCATTATAACCTGAGCAAAGTAGTATTTCTGCACAACATAACTGTCTTTGGCTTCCTTTACTCAAGCTTTAACAGTACACCATATATAATTAGGTCAGGAGTTGCTAAAATCCTGCTCAATTACTGCTCGCAAGTATTCATTTTGTTCATGCCTATCCTCAGTTTTCTGCTGTCTTTACCAAAGAGATACTTTCACTCTATTTTTGCTTATTATAAGTGTTTCCTTCTTTTGATCCTTGCAAGGTGAGATAACCAGGACTTGCAAGTTCAAAGATACCTATCAAGTCAAAGAAGTTCTTTCTTATTAATCTCAGAAGAAATAGTCAGTGGCTGAACACTGAATAATTCCCAGTCTCTGACTGACATTTTAAGCAACAGCTGTGTATTAGAATGGTATCCCTAGGGAATAATCTAAGATGTCCACTGAGATATAACTGATTTCCCTTGTCCAATTTCTCCAAATACCTTTCTGAGGAATGCTCAGTAATTTTAATTTTCTAGCTCTCCAGTACAGTGGATGCTTGTGGCAATAATTTGCATATTTTGGCTAGTATGCCCTTAATTCATACATAAGTCTGAGAGAACACTATACTGATCAGGTGGTTGTATACATTTATTTAATAAAACCTGAAGTTATTCTTGATACTGAACACAATGCGATATAGCTAATGGAGGTCGTTCATTTCAGGGAACACTTTGGGAATGGGACTCTCTCCTCAATTCTCCTAGGTAAAGGCAAGAGCACATCCTCTCTCTGCTACCCGAGCCTGACATTTATTTTATATTCATTAATTAACTCCTTGCTCAAACCAAGATATCAGCCAATTTCCAAGTTAACTTGCATAAGGCCAATCAATTTATATTTTTGACAAGCTAGCAAGTCATTATATAGAATTGATTTGACACACTGCAGAACTGAAGTCAACTATCGGGTCAATCTAAATAGGAAAATAAGGAGTCCAGTAAAAAGCACTGAAAAGAAGAAAGAATTTGCATGTTCATGAGGTTAATTTTGTTTCTTACATAATAAAGTTTAAAATTTTAAGAATAAAGAAGAAAACTGGATCTATACTATTGCTACCAATCAAAAGCAGTTGTGTGTGTGTGTGTGTGTGTGTGTGTGTTTTATGTACATTTTACTAATAGATTAAATGTGCTTTGTCACTGTGGCCTCAAAAAAATTATAAACAACCTCTCAAACTTTACCCAGTCTACAGGAGGATTTTAAATAGCACCATGAAATCTATGATCTGGAAAGAACCTAGTCCAACTCTCCTATGTAATGGGTAAGGAAATACAGGCAAAAAGAATGTCAGTGATTCCTCAAGGTCTACAATGACCCAGCAGTAGAATCAGATGAGAGGCCATTCCCTAATTCTTTGTCTGATCTCTACAACACTGTATTGTCTCCATTAGCCATTACATCTGTAGGAACCGCCTGTTAGGCTTATTTTGTACATATACCTTATACATTGTTCAAATCACCTTTGTTTACTGGAATCTCTACATTTATGCTTATTTCAATTCCTCCAAGCATGTGATTCTTTTTCTTTCCTTTCTTGGACCTTCAAACCAACTCTTCATTCTATCAATCCTACACTTCTACTACTACCTCCATCTTGTTAATGTCTTTTGTCCTTCAGGTACCAGTATTGACACCCCCTCCTAATTTATTGACCTTTTGGTCTTATTTAGAAACCTTTTCCCTTTATTTCCCCTATCAGAGCAGTTATCTCCAGTGAGAGGAGAGAATCTCTATTCACTGTTATATCCTTAGCCCATAGCACAGTACCCAGTCTGTTATAATTAATTAGTAAAATGTTCATAAAACAAATAAATCTGTAGCATGGCAAGAACACATACCTCACTTGCTCACCACACATCCATCTTCCTTATGGTGGTTCTTTGACATTTCCTTGGTTATTTCGATCTCAGCCTTTGAATATTATGTTCTCTCCACCCATGTGTTTTCACTCCTACTATCTCAACTTTGTTTAGTCAACTTCTACTCTTTCTTAAGATGTTAGCTTCCATTTTACTTCCTCAAGGAGGTCTTTCCAATGCTCCCAGACTAAAGATATTATACCCACAGTTAGTTCCTTCCATTGTGTCTCTCATTGCTCTTATCAAAATTAAAAATGAACTATTAATTTTTTATCTAATTATTAATATGCATTTTCTTTATCGTATGAAAGTAGGGACCATATCTATCTTTTTCATCTGTGTCGTCAGTGCCTGGTACACAATAAGTGCTCTCGAAATAGTGGTTGCACCGAGTGAAGAAATGAACACTTGAATGGGAAATAAAAAGAGTCAACTCATTAGTATATAAAAAATAGTACTTTCCAAGGAAAGTAAGGAGTGTAGATTCAAACAGATTCTTGTTATGGTTTAGTTCTCCTTCAAACAAAAATACTTTATGAAGAATAAAATTAAATATATACAATATATAACTAAAATCCAAATTTCTCAATATTTACTTTTTGTCTTTAAAGTAGAAACCTGAAATAACTCTGTGGGTAAATGTAATGTCCCATTTTAGTAGCCTTTCAAGGTTACATGGAAAGCAATCTTTACTATGAGCACGAGGGTCATGAATTGGCCTAGAACGGATCTCTAACTGGATAACACAAAGTACTTTCTCATTAAGTCATACAGCAGCTACTCCCAAAGCTTTTATGAGCCAATGTGATCACTATCCTGATGTGACACAGTAGGGCACTTTAGTTCACACTGAAAAGAGTCACGTCTAAGCAAAGAAAGTATACACATGCTATACATCAAACAACACCCCAAGCTACATGTCACTCTTCCCCACTAAGATCATGGCTGTGGAGCAAAAATGGATGCAAATGGTACATGAGCTATTGTCAAAAGGTGAGAGGGAAGGGCACTTGCCTGAGAAGGGACTCGCTCAGTCCCCTTGCAAGATCCCTACCTAGCAGATCATCACTGTACTGGAAACTCACAAAGGTGCCCCTGGTGTGTTTTAACTTCCTGGATTTACAAGCTGGCATCTTTTGTGTGTGTGTAGGGGTGGGGACAGTTTGTAAGTTGCTGAAGGATGGTACTCCTCTCTCATGGTAGGTATGTAAAAATTTTTTTTTTATTATTTGAATATAAACAAGTTGTTTTAAGATATGTTTCAAAGTGTTCAGAAAGTCCTAAGTCTTTTCTGAAAAGAAAGAGTCTAGGAAGGATTCAGGCTCCTCATATTGCTATAAATCATAGCACCCAGATACGCTCTATAGAATACTTAAAACAACCAAGATAATTCTTTCAATGCATAGCAACTATTGGTAGTGAAGAAGAGAGGCAAAGAATGAAAGGCATAGGAGTTAATATGAGCCATGCTACAATAAATCCTGAGCCCATACATTTATTCCGAATTGAAAACAAAATCCTGATGGACATTGAAACAATAAGTGGCATAATGGGCATCTGTTTAGTAAGGCAATGCAAAAACAATTCTGTCAGGATTGTACAGAGAACCAAGGCTTCACCTAGGGAATTGCTTTTAATCAATGTCTGCCATTTACCAGCTCTGGGACCTGAACAAATCAATCATTGTGCATCTGTTTCCTGCAAAGTGGGGATAATAAAAACCTGGTATATCCTTCTTAGAGGACCATTGGGAACATCATGTGAAACTTCGACCTCTAAGAACCCATTTTGCTGCTCCTGTTCAAAAACACAATCATTTAGCAAATACACACTCTATATCCACTATGCACCAGGCACTGTTCTAGGTGCTGAGATATATGGCAAATAAGACTAAATTTCACTCTCATAGAGCTCACATACAAGTAGTGTCTTTAAGCTTGTGCTATGTGAGGGTTTTTCAACACTGTAAAGTACTCTAAAAGTATGTACTCATAGTAAAGATCATGGGTATGTGGTAGCTATTTTTACGGCTCCAATGCCTACTTCTCTTGCTGCTACTTTACTATGACCTCGTCTATACATATGATGTAAAAGACAGAACAATTCCAGGAACAATGAATTACCAGGAAGAAAAGTATGTCTATGGTAGATTTAGCCTGAAGGGAAGAGAGATTGTCTTCTTTCTGAGTTATTCATTCTTTTAAAAAATATATTAATTACTTTTTCTGTTTTAAGTCATATAGGCTTACATAAAAAATTTACAAAAACATTTACATGTTAACAGAAATTATTCATAGTTTCACGATATAGAGATAACACTTTTAACAGAAGGTTCTATATATGTTGCTTTTCTGTAAATATATGTAACATATACTTTAAATAGGAACATATTGACAGTTGATAAAGTTTATTATACTAAAAATTCTACTGCATTATTTCCCAGGCCATTGCATATACTTTGAAACATGACTGAGTAGTATTTCTTTATGACATTCCAGCCCATATTTTAAATAACCCTTCTTCTTTTGTTGGTCAATTGGCATGTTTTCACTTTTTATAATTATAAATAATGATTTGTGTTTTGTAGACAAATAAATATATGTTTAAGTTTGACCTTAATGTATATTATTAGAAGAGGATCTATTAGATCAAAAGATAAGAAATGTTTAAAGCTTTTAGATATGCTAGCAAATTGTTTTCTTAAAACAAAGTACTAATTTAATTTTTATCAGAAACTTATGTAAGCGACTATAATAGAAAACCCTTGTTCTCAAAAGGCCAGTAATAAAACACAACATAACTTAAGAAAAGTCCTTATACATGTCAGTTACATTCCAAAGCAACTCACCCAGTATCGAAAGATGAAACCCTACTCCCATGACCCAAAGACTCCCCCCTAGAGCTTTCCATTCTCTCTTCCCCTCTTGTCTTTCCATTTCCCTTTCTTTGGGGGAAGCAATTACAATACCTATCAACTTCTACCCATCAAGACAGGGACCCTGTTTAGGCTGCATTTTATATAGTAGCATGAGGAGTGTGCTGGAGTCACTCCCTGAGCTAATCTACATGCACATGTGCACCAGGGAGAAACTCGCCAAGCTAAACCCCTATTTTAGTTCAATGCACCTACACCATCCTTATATGCTAGTGACACCTGTTCACTTGTTTGGAAATGTACACACATTATGTATCAAACATAAAGCTGCACGTTTTTATGGATTTTTCTCACTGAGAGCCAGAGAGAAGAGCAATGAAGAAGAGAATCAGAGGTGCTTCATCTGTAAATCTTTTAATCCAGAAGAAAAGCAAAAGCTCTGTGTGTGTATGTGTGTGTGTGTGCATGTATTCAATATTCAGCTGCTAAATTTTGTGTTTTTTACCTTTGACAAAAAATATTTTTAAATACTAAATGAAACCAAAGAAAAGCAAATGTAATTAAAGCAAGGGAATGTCAAAGAATGTAGAAATTTATATAGGTAGCTTTGAGATTGTGGGTATAATTATGTCTATGAATATGTAATCATGATAGCATGCATTTCTGATAGCTTGTGAGAAACTTGAGGTTGAGGTATACGTGTGTGTGGTTGGTTTGACAGTTGCTATATGCTATCACACCTGATAGTACTGGTGGCCCTAACTACATTCCCATGTCCTCCAAAGTTACTTTGAAGAACTCTACGGAGTTAGGTAGAAGAGTAGCATATTTAAATGCTCATGCAGAAACACACACACACAGAAAACCAGGGATGTGTTTGGATTTCTCTGTTCAGCAAAAGCACCTGCCCTTCTTGAATCTGTAGACCACTCTCAAGACCTTACACTTGACAGTGACCTCCCCAAAAACAAATTCACTGACTTCTTCCACCCCAAAACAGGGAAGAAGAACATCTATTTCTGACATGATATTAAATATTTAAAAGCTCATTTCTGGAACAACGAGGGCACAGGTAGAAAATTTGTCTTATTACAAAATTTTATAATTACATGAGCCTCCTAAGTCAGATATAAAGATATATTATAAATAATAAGTAGTTCCCACTTAGCACATCATTTTTTTTCTATTATCACATTTGATGTTTAATATTGTATAACTGGTACTACTGGAAAATCAAATGATGAGTTATGAAAATAAGGTAAAGTTTGAACTCTAGAATATTTTTAATTTCAGTAGGTACAACCCCATAAATCATGTTTTATTTGCTCTCAAATGTATTTTTCTTTTCAACAGTTATGGGCTGAATTAAGTCCCCCTCAAAAATTCATGTTGAAGTACTAAACCCCATACTTCAGAATGTGAACCTATTTGGAGACAGGGTCTTTTAAGTGGTAATTATGTTAAAATAAGGCCAGTAGAGTGGGCTCTACACCAATATAAGTGGTGTCCTTAGAAGAAAAGGAAATTCGAACACAGACACCCACAAAGAAAAGATGGCGTGAAGACACAGGGAGAAGAGGTCATCTATGCACCAAGAAAAGAGACCTAGAACAGACCCTTCCCGTATGGCCTCCAGAGGAATTCAAACCCGCCAAAATCTCAATCTCAGACTTCTAGCCTCCAGAGTTGTGGGGAAATAAATTTCTGTTGTTTAAGCCACCCACTCTGTTACTTTGTTACAGCAGTAGTAGCAAACTAATACATTGGTGCACTAGATCACACACTAGCTTTCATTTTTGTATATCTTTCAAAGAGCCCTCAGTAGAAGAGGTACAAAATACATGAGTTTCTCATTTTTTTTATGTGTACCTAAGAATTTTAAATACACATCATTTTAATGTGTGACTTCCGCACTGTGTAATATGGGATTTTATGTTCCTTAATGGTTTTACAACTGCTCACTGCACTAGTCCTTTCACCCATCTCCTCCAGATTTCAAGCTGGGGAGCTGAGTGTCCTACCCTATGTGATTCCTTGGATCCCCATGCATCCAACCCTGTTTATAGCAGCGGCCGAGGTTAGATCTGAGGAGGTCCCCCTGGACTTCTCTGCATTTTTCTAGACAGCAGCCTTCATAGCAGTTTAATTGCTTACTTTTGTGCATCTAGGAGAAGATCTGAAAATTATATTTTTCTATCTTCTGTAGAATGGAAATAATTTTCTGAAGGCTTTGCAAGAGTGAGCATTGTGAATGCATTAACCTCCGGTAAACAGTAGCTCTGGGCCCTGTCCCTAATACGCCCAAGCACGACATCAGGTACATTTTTACCTGCCTCTTGCTCTTTGGATTTCTGATGAGCTCTTCCACAAATATTATTTCCTCCTCAAAACAGAGTCTTTATATTTTTCTTTTGCTGCCTCTGTGTGCTGAGTAACAGCCGAGCTGTGTTGATTTCCCTGTAGGTTCCAGGAGGTTTTGCATCAGTGCAAAGCTGGCTGGAGTCACTGGGAGTGTGACAGGTGTCTCCACTGGCAGTGCTTGTTACCAGGACAGCAGTGCCTCGGATCTTTGCAAAGCATCAGAGTTGCTACGAGGGACCAGGGTCCAGGGTCCAGGGTCCAGCCCTGCAGGCCACAGGGTGTAATGGGGGTGTTGCATTGCTATTGCTTACTCTTGAGGGATGTAGCCCCTTTAAAGGACACCAGTGTGAGGAAAGCAGTACTACAGGTTATCACATGCTTCACTGCAATTATTACACAAAGACAAGCTTGAGCCAAGCCTTCTGACACGACTCCATTCTGTGGAGCTAACTGGCTCCATTGTAAATGACCTCCAACATGCTTATACTAATGTTTTAGGATTATCATTGAAACACAAACCAAAATTATTCATTTTTTTTTAGAATATCCCCAAAAATAGGAAGCATTCAGTTTGGAAACCATTTTTATAATAGAAAAGGACTCTGGACCTAGACTGTCCTGACTTCACCCTCGCTGGCTGGGTGACCTTGCCCAAGTCGAAATCTGTGTGTCCTCTTTTATAAAATGTGAACAAAACTCCCTGACGCTGCTGTGGGGACTAAACAAGACCATGCATGCTAAGGGCTTAGTATAACGCCTATTATACCAGAAATACTAAATGGGAACAACTTTTGCGATGCTCAAGAAATGCTGTTGGCAAAAGCTACAACTTACAACGTGAAGCAGGTCTCAATCCAGTAGGAGAAATGCAAAAGCTTCAAGAGGGGGAAAAAAGAAGATTCCTTAGCTCAGTAACTCATTAGTCTGAGCATTGTTCTATTATGTAGCCTTTTGCAATACTAATTATTACCTGGCTGTTTTGTGTGTGCACAGCTAATGAGCCTCTGAGCATAGAATTTACCAAGGGAGATAAAAGCACACAGTGGGAAGTATACCTTACAAATATGTATAGTTCCTAGTTCTCATACCTGTCCCAGCATTAGGACTAAAAGTTGTTTAATAAGGATGGGAGTAAAACATTCGACTAAGTCTTCTTCCAGGAGAGAGCATTGTGCTTTAATAATGATTTCTCTGTACATTTTTGCAGCCAGTAAATGAATGATGTGTCCTAGTGAGCCAGACCAGGACAATTTAGTTGGACACATCATTCATTCATTCAAGTCAGTACTATTTACTGAGTTCCACTCATGAGCTAGGAATAATGAGAGAGAGGTAGTGACATATAAAGGTGAGTGAGGTGTGGTCCCTGTCCTCAAGACACTCAGTGTCCAGGGAAGCAAACATGTACTTGCTACAGAGGAATAAGACATGTCCTCCCAGAAGTATGGGCGCTCCCAACAACTGAATGCTTGACAAGGGAAGTCTCGAATGTTTGTTCTTATTGTTGTTTTGATTATTTTCAGGTATACGAAACAACATACTGATTAGATACTTACAAGGGGCAGGGAGACCCAAAAAGCCCAAAATTTACTTATAAAAAATTGTGTATTTATTCTTACATGTTTAAACTTCAGACACCTTCAAAGTACTCTCTGCTTGATGCAATACACCTATTGAGATGCTTTTTCTACAGCTCAAAACAATGTCTGAACTCATCAATTCTGATGCCTTTTAGTGCTTCTCCTGTTTTGTTTTTTTTTGTTGTTGTTGTTGTTTGTTTGTTTCACCTCTTTCACATTGGTGAGACATTTCCCTTTGAGGATGTTTTTCCTCTGGGTGGGTGAGTGGGGGGCGGTAAAGAAACTGCTGAACACTCAGTGTGGTGTGTGCAGGTGTGCTGTCATGGTGGAAGAGCCAGTTATCTGTTTGCCACAACCTGGGACGTTTCTTCTGCAAATCTGATGCGACCTTCTCGAAACTTCCAGATGAAAACTTTGGTTGGTGGTTTGACACAGAGGAACAAATCCCGAGTGCACAACCCCTTTCGTGTCAAAGAAAGATAATTCCATTATTTGAGGGGTCCCTCCTTATATATACACAAAGTGATAACCCCAATAAGTTTATTACCCATCTAATACTGTATGAGTACATAGTAATTACAATATTATTGACTATGTTTCCTATGCTGTACTTTATATCCTCATGAGTACTTTTTTTTATTATAATTGACATTCAATATTACTTTAAGTTAGTTTCAGGTACACACCACAGTGGTTAGACATTTATATAATTTATGAATTGATCCCCCTGATACATCTAGTACCCATCTGACACTACTCTATGTTCACTACAGTGATATGTACAATAGCCAAGGTATGGAAGCAACTGAAATACCCACCAATACATGATTGGGTAAAGAAGATGGGATATATATATATCATTTGCAACAACAAGGTTGGACCTAGAGAGTATTGTGCTAAGTGAAATAAGTCAGATTGAAAAAGACAAATACCATAAGATCTCACTTTTATGTAGAAACTAAAGAACAAATAAACAAACAAAACAGAAACAGATTCATAGATACAGAGAACAAACTGATGGTTACTAGATTGGAGGGGAACTGAGAGTTGAGTAGAATGGTAAAGCAATTAAAAAATATAAATTGGTAGTTACAAAATAGTCACAGGGATGTAAAGTACAGCATAGGGCATATAATCAATAATAAAGTCTGGCAAGTTTTAACCCTGATCTTTTTTCTAGTCCTTGAACAAAACAAGCTCTTTTTGGCCTCAGAGACTTTGAACATACCCTTGTTTCACTTACCTCCTCTCAAAGAAGCTTTCTCTGGTTACTCTTAGTACTGTCCCATCATCCCAACCCAGTCACTCTAACACCTGGCTCTTTAGTTTTTAAGAGCACATATTCCAATATGTAGTTATTATTTTAATTATTATTTACTTGTCACTATCATTTACAGTGGGGTAAAAACAGTCTCTTCAATAAATGGTACTGGGAAAACTGAACCGACATGCAAAAGAATGAAATTGGATCATTTTCTTATACCATATACAAGAACAAACTCAAAATATATTAAAGATTTAAAAATAAAATAAAATACAGATGTTCAAAGATTTCCACAAGCAGAATAAAAATCAAAGCCTTGAGACCAAACTGAATAAGAGTATTTCTCTCTGATCAAGAACAAAATTCTACAAGGCACCTCAGGCTGCCTTTCTCTGGTCAAATGCAAGGGAAGTAGCTATCAACCCACCCCTTCCCATTCCCGGGTCTCGGGGGGAGGGGGCCCATCACAGGGTAACCTGGGGTGGGATTCTGCCCCTTCACCTCTCTTGACACAGGCAGAAGTCTCTCAGCCCCACAAAGCTCATCACAGAGTGGCCATGTTCATTCCTAAGGGGTGTCAGAGCCCATAAAACAGGGGGGGGGGGAAATGTTGGGAAACGTCTTTCATCTTTAAAAGAACTAACAAAAGAATCTATTTAATGGGGAGAGAATGAAGAATGCTGGGAATATCACATTACTGACCCCTTTTCCAATTTAATAATCAGCTGCCAAATGCTGTGTCCTGCACTTAAACAGTTGCCATTCGTTTGATCTTTAAAGATCAATTGTCAGACCTAAAAGAGGGCTAGGCAACTGTCCAAAGAAAAAAAGCAAGCAGGGAGATGGCAAAATGTTTAGAAATAGCTGGGAAGAAATAAAAAGAATTAGGGTTATCATTGAGCAGAGGAATTTAGGAAGGGTCTGGTAACAGGAGAGCTGAGTTGGTGGGCAATGACAGCAGGAGGGAGTAACACTGTTCACTGGACCACCTGTCACACCGACTACTGTCGTGTCTGTGTGCTCCACCTTCTGACCACACAGGAAACCATTTGAGAACACCCTTCCCCGGGGCAAGCTCAAAGCCCATCACACCACATTGGTATCCAAAGGAGCTTCACAATACCCCTTATTGAGGAATCTTATTTAAAAGGTAACAACGAATAATTTCCATGTCAGCAATAACTCAAGATTCTGAAATGTTCCAAGATCATTAGGGCAGGTCACCTGTGGCACCTAGGGAAATGTCAGCTCATGTAGGGGGTCTTCTGCACAAGCCCTGACTCAGCCTCAGCTCACACTATATTCTAGTGTTACCCAGCATCCTGCCCCAACCCCCGGGCTGCTCCTGGCCCAGGACTGCCTGTCGGGTCGCTCCATGGCTCCCCATCCTGGCATCGCTGCCTGGCTTAATTTCACAGCCATCTCCTTCTCCAAGGGGACCACTGAGAAACACCTGTGGCTTGGAGAAGAGTTACATGTTCTCTGCTCTGAAATTTCATATTGAGTGTCAGCACAGACTGATCCACGTGCCCAACCTCTGCACTTGATGACAGGTCAATGACACCGATAGACGGGACACAATTACTGCTGGCTCCAAAGAGAAGAGACCTGATTCTCTCCACAAGGGGTACTCAACTGTCCACAATACGGGAACTCTCAGCAACTGTTTCTCCATGTGATGACCTCAATGCCTCATCCAGTCCAGAAGGAGAGAGGGGGGAGGTCTAACAATACATCCCTACATGGTTGCTGGCAGATGGCTCACTAAAGACCAACTCAACACTCCTTAGCTTCTTGTCTCATGGTTATAGGTAAGGTTTGGAAAGTCAGACACATTTCTCTCACTCCCTTGTGGCAGGACTTTATATGTACCGGTAACCTAATTTCCATGAGGCAGACACACTTCAATGAGTCTTAGAGGTAGAAGTGAGTAGCTAGAAAAACAAAGGGGCCAAATTTGGAGAGACTGGATATTCCAGTAAGAGAGGAGCTGGGAATGTCTGGTTTTATATTCTATGTGTGTACAGGGTTGGGATGGGGGCAGAAAAGGTGAAGTTTCCAGTGTTTAATTCTTAGCAATTACTGGCATTTACTTATAAAAAAAAATGTGTACTTATTCTTATATGTTTAAACTTCAGTCACCTTCACAGTCCTCTCCATTTGATGCAATACACCTATCGAGATGCTTTTTCCACTGCTCAAAGCAGGTTTTGAACTTGTTGATTGTGATGCCTTTTAGTGCTGCTGCCTTCTGTGTGCTTGTTTGTTTCACCTCTTCCATATGGCAAAACATTTCCCTTTGAGGACTTTTTTAAATCCAGGGAAACAAAAAGGAAGTCACTCAGGGGCGAGACTGGGTGAATAGGGAGGGTGGGGCACAGGATTCAAGCAGTTTTTGATCAAAAACTGCTGAATACTCAGCACGTGTAGGTAGGTGTGTTGTCATGCTGTACATTCTTTATGTAAATCACCCATCATGAAATCGGCAAATGCTTTGAAAGATTCTTCAAAAACAAGTTACTGAGGTCAATCGCAGCTTCTCACAACAATGCCATCTGGTCCACTGATGCAGATGGGTTCCTAGAACCCTCACCCAGCAGGGGAAGCCTGTACTACCAGGGGCCTGTCCTCCAAAAGATCATTCCAGGTTCTTTTTGGATCCCCCCTCATAAATGTGCCAAGCAGTGGGTGATTTCAGCAGGAGGCTTCTGCTACATCAGCCATATGTTCGTGATTAGACATGTCTCTTGGGCCTGCTGCCTTTTGCCACGTTATTCCTGGAAATGCAGCATTCCGGCCAGCTCCACTGGTCCTCCTGGAGATTCCGAGAGCTATGTAATACCCTTGAGTAAACCCTTCTCTGCTTAACTAGCTGGAGTAGATCTTGCTGCAATAGACACAGGGTTTTTATTAGTTAATGACCTTAGCACTCTCAATCTCTTTTCCTAAGAAATTAAAATCTCAAGCATCCAACACAAACAGTCATTCACCAGTTTATCCCTGCTAGATTCTGGCAGCATGTAAGCAAATTCCTTAGAATCTTTCAATCAATCCATGACCTTCCCCAGAGCAATCCAGTCCTTATTCCCAGGAAAGCTGCATTCCAATTGTGCATCTCTAGACTCTTATGTCTACATAACAATAACACATGGGAAGCCGGGATGGCTCAGTGGGTTAACCGCTCACTTTGTAGCCCAGGGACCAAGGATCGAATCCCAGCCCCAGCCCATGCAAACTCATATACTGAACTGGGGTGTGCTTCCCATGTGAGAGGCCCCCAGTTTAGTTTTTGCCCCCTGGTTTGGCCCCTGGCTCAAGGGGGTGTGCCTTCCATGGGGGAGGCCCTCAGACCAGTTCCAGCCTTGCACAGCCCCCGCCTACCTGTATGGAAGGAAACATGTCAAAAACTGATGATGTACAACTATGGAGACTATGGAAGTCTGCTCTGGGCCTTCCCCCTTTTCTCTCCCTCTGTCAAAATCAATAAAATAAATCTTTAAAAAAGAAAAGAAAAACACAAGTGCCTCTTCTTGTATATAATATAGAAGTGGATGACTAAAGTCTCCTCAAATTAAGTGGAGTTCCAACACAAGAAAAGCTTTAGGTCAGGGTTTGCAACTTGAAGTCTAGAACTATCAAAATTGTGGAGTAAGGTTAGAGTCAGAATTTGTACAATATTGACACCACTACGAAGGACCACTTCTATTCCTTGAGAGGCAGTGCTGTCAGTCTGAGGTGTGAAGAATTTTAAGGCACTTTTTAATCAAAGCAGATGGAATATTTAGTAATTTACCAGTTCACATGGCAATTCTGGGTATTAAGCACTCTCTTTCCCAAAGCAAGTCGTTTAGTCTTACTATTCGTAATCAAATCACAATGATATTATTATATTCAAGTCATAATAGTATCTTCAGTGTTTCCTCAATTCCATGCTTGATAGTCACAGCCTTACCAACATCTTTATGATCCATTCTAAAATTTAAAGAACATGTTTTTCACATTGAAAATTATGTGGTTGGGGAAGCCGGGATGGCTCAGTGGGTTAAGCGCTCACTTTGCAGCGCCGGG
This sequence comes from Craseonycteris thonglongyai, assembly GCA_004027555.1. Taxonomy (NCBI): domain Eukaryota; kingdom Metazoa; phylum Chordata; class Mammalia; order Chiroptera; family Craseonycteridae; genus Craseonycteris; species Craseonycteris thonglongyai. The sequence goes on along the minus strand of PVKE010036324.1, from coordinate 146 downwards.
GACCAGGGATCGAATTCCGGCCCCGGCCCATGCAGATCCATATGCTGAACTGGGGAGTTCCCCTAGTTCAGTTCTCTGTCTGTCTCTGTCTCTGAATCTCTCTCTTTCTCTGTCAGAAAACAATAAAAATTAATAAATATTTTTTT
>PVKE010036323.1:0-16453 GCA_004027555.1 Craseonycteris thonglongyai | reverse complement strand
ACATTGTCTATACATCACATTATTTGCTCACCACCCAGAATCAGCTCACTTTCCATCACCATATGTTTGATTCACCCTCCCTACTCCCCCACCCCATCTCTCCCACCCACCACCCCCCTTACCCTCAGGTAACCACTAAACTATTGACTGTGTCCATGAGTCTGTTTCTTTGTTCCTTTCAGTTTTATATTCCACCTATAAGTGAGGTCATATATTTCTTGATTCTTTTATTCTGACTTATTACGCTTAATAAGATGTTTTCAAGGTTCGTACATGTTGTCACAAATTGCTATGTTTCATCTTTTCTTGTTGCTGAGTAGCATTCCTTTGTACGAATGTACCACAATTTCTTTATCCAGTCATCTATCAGAGGACACTTTGGTTGATTCCACAATTTGGCCACCGTGAACAGTGCTGCAAAGAACATTGGGTTACATATATCTTTGTGGATTAAGGTTTTCAGGTTTTTTGGGTAGATAACCAGGAGAGGGATTGCTGAGTAATATGGCAATTCCATTCCTAGTTTTTTGAGGAATCTCCACACTGCCTTCCACAGTGGTTGTACCAATTTATATTCCCACCAGCAGTGTATGAGGGTTCCTTTTTCTCCACAGCCTCTCTAGCACTTGTTATTCCTTGACTTGTTGATTTTAGCCATTCTAACAGGTGTGAGATGGTATCTCATTGTGGTTTTTATTTGCATTTTCCTAATTGCTAGTAAAGTTGAGCATTTGTTCATATAACTGTTGGCCTTTCGTATGTCTTCGTGAGAGAAGTATCTGTTTAGATCTTCTGCCCATTTTTTAGTTGGATTGCTTGTTTTTTTATTGTCGAGTTGTACAAGTTCTTTGTATATTTTTTATATTAGCCCCTTATCAATGCACACAATATACAGCCAAACAAAATTTATAGTCAATATATTTAAAGAAATAATAGGAAGTTTTATATCCATGAAATAAGAATAGAAAGACATGAAAAGGAAAAAAAAGAGACTAATCAGAGGATTTCTTAGAAATTCAGTCAAATGTAAAATTATTAACATTATAATAGGATAGAAAACTAAAATTGAGTAAATCTCCCAGAAGGTATTTCATAGGAAACAGAAAATGAAGGGGAGAATATTCTCAAAGATGTAACACACAAAAATAATTTTTTTCAAAACTGAAGAACATCTTTCTCTAGAGAAAAAGGTCCCACATAATGAACACAGAAAGACTCACCCAGTTTCTGCAATGTGAAATTTCAAAACACCAGGATAAAGCAAACATTATTCAGTGCATTAAAAATGCTAGACGGTAGTGTAGCCATGCCTTCAAAATTCTGAGGGAAAATATTTTCAACTAAAAACTGTATACTCAGCCTATCAATCAAATGTAAGATTAAATCAAAGCCAATCAAACGTACAAGATTTTTTAATTTTACCTTCTATACACTGTTTTCTAGGAAGGTACTGGAGGATATCCTCTCACAACATGAGAGAGAAAGAGGAAGACACAGATTTCAGAAAGACAAAAACTCCAATAATGAAGAATAATAAAAGTAAATACAGATTGGCAGCTATGCAGCAGCTTAGAAATCATCTAGTCCTGATGGAAGCAAGAAGAAAGATGGCTTCCGGAAGGATGTCTCAGGACAGGCGTGTGAGCTATTCTAGTGTTTACAATTGTGTTTCCATATTTTTTAAATTGATAAGTGTATAGGCATTAAAAAAGGGAATGCAATGGATACATAGAAAGTTAGAAAATTTTTAAGGAGGTAATTATTAACTCCAGGGAAAATGTAAAGTTGCACAAGAAAGGGGGATGCCAAGATGGCTCAGCAGGTTGAGAGTTCACCTTGCAGCCCTGGGGTCCGAGGATTGAGTCCTGGCACTGTCCCGTGTGGACCCATATGGTGAACTGGGGTGTGCTTCCCATGTAGGAGAGCCCCAGCCCAGTTCCCACCCTGCAGAGCCCCACATTCTCTTGTGTGAAATGAAAATATGTAGAAAAACTAATGACATACAACTATGGAGAGTGCTCTAGGCCTTCCCCCTTTTCTCTGTTTCTCTCTGTCTCTCTTTTTCTCTGTCAAAACAATAAAATGAATCTTCACCAAAAAATAAAAAAGTTGCACAAGAATCTACTTGTTTCTATAGGCAACAATTTTATAAGATCACAATTTTATAAATTTGATCACATGTCATAAAATTGAATTAATTAAACAGTATCATGTAATTATTTGGACAGTATGAGAGAAGAAAGGGGGCAAAAGAGAGTAAAAAAGAGTTAAGATATTATCTCCATTACCATTATAAAAAAAAGCAGTAGACAATATCAAAATTTGAAAAATTGAAATTGGCAGGAGGTAAGGAAGGGTCAGAAACTGATGATTTTATTCCAAAACTTTGAGTTCACTTAGGGGGCATTGGTGAGTGGCTTAACATATTATCTTAATGAAAACATAATTTAATTTTCTAAAAAATAACTAAACAATAGAAATACTCTAGCTTGGTGGTACAATGGGAGGCAAGAAACATAGATCTAATCCCAGCCCTGCCAGCTCCAAGAGACTGTGGCCGAAAGACTATTGACTTCCATTTCCTTATTTGAGGTGAGGGCTCCAAATAGTTCTCTCAATTTTATACTTACTTTGTACGTGCTCAAATCTGCCCATCTGCAGTGAGGCTACTTTTTATGTGTTCCTTACAGTGATTTATTGTCTAATTACAAAAAAAAATCTCAGGGATGCTGGGGTAGCTCAACAGATTGAGCACTTGCTGCAAGGCCCAGGGATTGAATCCCAGCCCTGGCCTGCGCAACCCATATGCTGAACTACAGTAGAACTGGTAACCACCAGGATAGCAGCAAGGGTTCTCACCTCCCATGCAGGAGGTCCCCAGTTCAGTTTACACCCTACACAGGTCCACGTCCACCTGCATGGAGTGAAACTATATCCCTAATAATGTACAACTGTGAAAACCGCTCTGGGCCCTCCCTACTTCTCTCTCTCTCTCTCTCTCTCTCTCTCTCTCCTTCTCTCTCTCTCGCTCTATCTCTCTCACATAACAATAAATACATCTTTTTTAAAAATGAAAAAAAATAACAAATGCACAGCTTCTTCTTTCTGAAGGATCTTAAATAAGCAAAAATAAACACTTTTTTCTCTGACCCAGACACTTTACATACTACAGAACTACAAGAAATACAGCATTCGCAGGTAGTAAAAGGAATACAGTGCTCTGAGATCTTAATTGACTCACTAAGTTATGGAGATTTTAGGCAACAATTTTCCCTGTTCTTAAATTTTAAAAGTAGTTGCCATAGCAACTCCTAGACACAGCATATGGTATGTCTGGTACCCCCAAGATAACACAGCAGATTCTTGATGAATGTTCCTTACAATATGTTGTGAACTTTTGTACTTTTTTTGTGTTTCAGTGGGCAGTTGTAGGCTAGCGTTTATTGATATTATCTATATACTTTAAAGCCTATTTTGAACCATTATTCATTTGCAAAAACTTTTAATGCTTCCCATATCTCTGAATATTTTTTCTTCATAGCAAAATTAATAACTACAAACTAGTAGAAAAATAAGGACATGAACAGATAATCTTAAAAGAATATGTGCATGTAGATAATAAATCATATGGAAAATGACCTGTTCACTTACAAGGGAAGAAAGGAAATTTTAAATTAGATACTATTTTTTTCACTTATCACATTGGAGGAATGGAATACGTTTAAATTGGTACTGCTATTCTAGAAGATAATGTGGGATTATAAATTCAAAGCCTTTATGATGTTCTTGCCATTTGACATAAGAATTTCACTGCCATAGGTCTATCCCAAACACTTGATTTTTAAAGTACACAAAGACTTCTATGAAAATATTTCTGCACAAGAATTATTTGTAATAGTTAAAAATCAAAAATAATCTTAATACACAAGAAGAGGAAGTTTAAAATTAAAAGTTATGTAAGCATTCTCCTCTTATTAGGCATTTAGATTTGATGCATTTTTTTATTATAAATTTTACTACTATAAGTTATAATATATTCTTATTATAATAAATGATGGCAGCATAACCTGTGCTATATATGCATACAGAGAGTTCTAAAAAATGTATACACATTTCAAGAAAGAACAAAACTGTGTTAAAATTGTAATATTCAATATATACCAATAACAAAAGATGAATACAAGTCACATTTGACTTATACAACTACAAGAGGTGCTCAAAGTGGTTATCATCAGTGTCCAGACACTTCTGATTATGGTAAATTACTGATTGAGCAAAGTTGACTAAACTGGCTACTGGTATCTCTGCACATGCCATTTCAATTTACCATGCATGTCACATTTACCATGGGTCTCAAACTTATCACAAATAATTACATACAATTGTCAGGCAAGTTGGAGGTTCTATTGTATACTCACGCCTCCATCGTCATTGTACTTCCACAAAGTTCTCGAATTTTAAATACCACTTAATAATAGTCTTGAACTCTTCAAATGACAACCATGCTTCTGCCATTTTCTGACTGTCCTGCCTGTCACATGATGACGCTAGCAGTCATTTGATTAACGCCATCTTTTGAGCAAACATCATACTACACTTTGCTACTGTAATTCAATTCAACTTTGAAAAGTAATACATAGGTAACATCTCTTAAAATGTGTATACATTTTTTGGTACCCCCGATATATTAAATAAAAACAAGTTTTTAAAGAATATTGACAAAACAAAACAAAAAAATCAATTTATACCATATCTGTAATGTAGTGCATTATCCAATCATAGAAAAAAGCACAGAAGAATATACCCTCAGAAAATAAAGTGGTTAGGGTGGACACCCTAAATTGATCTCCAGTGAGTCAAGCCCTTGTATAATCCCTTATCCTTGAGTGATGACTTGCTGTGATTATGTTACATTTTATGGCTTCATTTGAGCAGACTAGAGAGAAAAATTACCCTGCCAGCTTTGTAAAGTCACGCTGCCATGTGGCGAGAGACTATGGGCAGCCTTTAGGGACTTCAAGGCCTGGAGGGAGCCTCGGCCAGCAGTCGGTAAGAAGCCAGAGCCCTCCCTCAAACAGCTGCCAAGAAGTGAATTCTGCCAACCACCTGAAGGAGCTTGGAAGCCAGTTTTACCTGGACAAACCTCCAGATAAGAACACAACCCAGCCAACGTTTTGATGGCAGCCTGGTGAGAGCCTGAAGCCGAGAACCCAGCTATGCTCTGCCAGAACTTGTGACCTCAGAAACTGTAAGATAAATGTGTGCTGTGTTTTAAACTGCTAAGTTTGTGGTAATTTATTATGCAGCACAGAAAACTAAATCAGTGGTTGTCTCTAGAAAGGAGCATTTTTGGTTTTTACCATGTTTTCTTTACAAATTTCCTTTCTCATTGTATTTTTCTAAATTTTCTAAAGTGTTATAATAAGAATTTCACTGCTTCTAAAATCAAGACATTATTTTCAACAAATAATCTGGAGACAAAAAATAAGTATGCTTGCAATTTTTTAACTGATTTCAAATTTTGCCAAAAAAAAAAACCCAAAACACACTTTAAATGAAACTATAGTATCGAAATTACCCCAGAATTCTATTTTTTAAAATGATCTTAACAGAAGATTTTATTTAAGTCATGTTAGCATAGACTGTTTCTGAAATTTTAAGCTTTCTATATTTAATAATACTTGCTGGGAGAAAGAAAAGAAATCATACTTTTAAATTTCCTTTCCAATTCGACCATGATTTAAAATGGAAAAAGTTATGTTGATTGTGGCTAAATGTTCTCATTTTAGAGGCCATTATGCACTTTAAATTCTCTGTTGGCATTTTAATTTCATTTTACAAAATAAATCCCAACTGACAACAGAATAAAGCAAATTCTGAGTCAACTAAGTGAAAAAGTGTCACCGCAAACAGAAAGAACTTTGCAAACTGATGCAACATTTCATATGGCTCCTGAACCTAAATTTCCAAAGTTTCAACAGAAAAAAAAAAATGTGTACATGTGTTGAGGGGTAAGTATTGACAAGTGAAACCATTTCCACAACTTACTTTCTACAACATGAAGTTACTATTCAACTGTGTGCATTAACATAAATTTACTACTGTAGGAAGTTCTTGCCCAGGAAGATGAAAATTTAAATAACTATAGCTTGTTCCAGAAACTTGCCAAAATTCCATTTATCCAACCACTAGACTACTCACTTTACTGTTAGTAGAATAATACCCACTTCTCTTTTTTTTTTTTTAACTGAACTGGGGGCCTCACCACATTTGGGAAGCACACCCCAATTCAGCATGTGGGTCTGCCTGGGCTGGAGCCGGGATTTGATCCTCGGTCCTCGGGACTTCAAAGCAAGTGCTTAACCCACTGAGCCGTCCCAGCTTTCCCTAATTTAAGGTGACCACATTTTAACATTGGTAAAGCGGGACACCATTGACAGGGGCAGGAGGGGAAAGAGAGTTCTTGATTAAAAATTTGGTTTATCTCCCGCCGTTCCCTAGCTTGTCGTGCATTCTTTCCAAAATTCGGGACTTTTTTAAAATGCCGCGGGACGTGGGACAAATTGTTAAAAATCGGGACTGTCCCGCCAAAAGCGGGACATCTGGTCACCCTACATATCCACTTCTCAAGATAATGGAAAGCTTAATTAAGCTCCTCAAAGATTTGTTTGCAAACCTCTACCTTTCTACATTTACTAATTTGAAACTATTATATCATGAATTTTGCCCAATTTTACGTAATAAAACATTAAAGTATTTACCTTAAGTCAAATCCATAAAACTGTTTACATATGCCATTGTTACTCTCTCCTCTCAGAGATGTTACAAAGACTCTGTCAAAATAGTGATCACCCATCCTGCAGCAAACAATAAACGTGGCTTTGCTATACCAACAGACTAGTTCAGTTGTATTTCAGGGAGCCAGTATTTAACCATCATGGAAGTTCCATCAAGATGCAATAGAGATCTGCTTACCGCAGAGACCTAAGACCCTCCACAAGAAACAGAGTGCTCATTAAAGGTCTCTGTACCTCTTCATCAGAAATGTCCTTGACAATAATGTTGAGGTAAGTCAATATTGGCTATAAATTTTACTTTCTTGTTTTCTTAAATTCCTGCAAATAATGAATTTATTTTGACTCCTTAGAATATGAAGATGATACCTGACTTAGGATTTTTCACCTTTATGATGGTGTAAAAGTAGTATGCATAATAAACTGTGTGATATTTAACACTTTATTACAAAATAGACTTTGTGTTAGATCGTTTTGCCCAACTGTAGGTTAATGTAAGTGTTGTGAGAACATTTAAGGTAGGCTAAGCTAAGCTAAGTTTTGATGTTTGGTAGATTAGGTATATTAAATGCATTTTTTACTTTTTGCATTTTGATATTTTCAAACATGATGCATTTATCAGGACAGAACCCCATTGTAAGTCAAGGAGCATCTGTACTATCTTGAAGGAGGAAAGTCAGGAGTTTTAAACACTAGCAAGAGGAGAGGAAAGACAGATTATTGTTGTTGAAACAATTAAAGGGATGCTGGGGTAGCTCAACAGTTGTGGGCTTGCCCTGCAACCACTAGGTCCAGGGATCGAATCCCAATCCTAGCCCGTGCAAACCCACATGCTGAATTGCAGCACACCTGGTAACTACCAGGATAGCAGTGAACATTCTCACCTCCCATGTGGGAGGCCCCCAGTTCAGTTCCACCCCTTTCAGTTCCACATCCACCTGTGTGGAATGAAATTATGTCACAACTAATGATGTACAATTATGAAAACTACTCTGGGCCCTCCCCCTTTCTGTCTCCCTCTCTCTCACCTTCTCTCAAACAATAAAATAAATCTTTAAAAAGGTGGGGGGCGGGGGGGCACGCAGAAAGCCAGGATGTCTCAGCGGGTTAAGCACTCGCTTTGCAGCCCCAGGGACTGAGGATCAAATCCCAGCCCTGACCTGTGCAGACCCATATGCTAACCTGGGGTGTGCTGCCCATGCAGGAGGCCCCCAGTTCAGTTCTCGCCCCCTGGTTCAGCCCCTGGCTCCAGGGGGCGTGCCTCCCACGCGGGAGGACCCCAGACCAATTCTTGCCCTGCACAGCCCCCACCCACCTGTGTGAAATGAGGTCATGTCAGAAACTGATGACATGCAATGGTGGAGACTGCTCTGGGCCCTCCCCCTTCTCTCTGTCTGTCTCTGTCTCTCTGTCAAAAATAATAAAATAAATCTTTTTAAAAAAAAGACAATTAAGGATTGAAGAGTCATTGAATCTGTTGGTTTTAAGAAGATCTATTTATTAGTCAGAAGAGTCTTAAGTCAGGTCTAGTCACTTGGAGTCTGGGGATAACTCAATGTTCTTGGTACTTGATCAGCTTCAGCTTGTTAGAGCCAGTTATTGGGGGGGGGGGGAATAGTCAGTGATGATATTTCCTAGACAACCGTTACATAAAGAAGAAATTTTCCTTCACAAAACCTTTTGAGTTCTTCTACCTCTCCTTTTCTTACTCAAGAGAATCCTTGCCTTCCCCCTTCCATACAGAAATTAGGGACAACAGCTCAGTCTGCCAGTGTCAGCAGAAAATACTAGGGCCGTGTAAAACGTTTCTGGGAAGATGCTAATGAAAACAGGCATGGGATTAAACATTAATTCCTGCACTCCATTTCCTCCAGATCCCAGGGCTAGAGGAGGTTGGCTTCTCCCCAAGAACATAAAATGCATCCCTGAGAGGAGGTGCCAGACAGTGAAACAGCATCAGAAATGGTCAGTGAGGGTCCTGGAGTGCTGAGAGCTTTCCATGATCAGGCTCAAATAACCCTCTCCTCAAACTCTCCTGAAGGACTGCAGACTGACCCTGAACGCTTCCAGCAACAAAGTAGCTCATTCCCCTACAAAGGCACATGGGCTCTGTACGGGAGGGAAAATAATTTTACTTCTGTCCTTCTAGGTTCTTGGCTGAGACTCACTTGTAACATTATCATCATCATCATCAGATTAACAGAGGAAAAACCTTTATCATTACATATGTACTTACGGGAACCTCACAATTATGAAACACAAATGGCAGCCAGGCAGTCCTGAGCGAAGGAAAGAGATAAGGGTCTGAGGTTTCAAAGGGGAAGAAGGTAATTCACAGGAAGGTGAGAACAGAAAAGGTGTGGTAAACGAAGATTGCCCTGCCATGTAGATGAGTCTCTGAGATGAAAACAAAGTGGTCTCTGATAATAGCTCTATTCCTGGTACAAATGCCCTTTCTCGTGTAAATTTTCCTTACAAAAAGATAACTTCTACTCTGTTTGCAGAGCTCCTCCTGTGTCTGCAGTTTCTCAAAATTATCAGTTCAAATGATCCTTTTGCCAGAGACATATTTTAGGGTGTCATATTCTGTTCTCCTTCAGCTCTAAGGCCAGAATACCCAAACACCTAAGGAAGTCAACCACTATAATAAAGTCAACAGAGTAGAAATGTTGGACTACACATAATAAGAATATAAAATAAATATAATATATACTTAGATAAGGTAAAAATAATATAACAGAATAAGAAGTTATTTTTTTAAGATTTATTTTATTCTTTGAGAGAAAGTTAGAGAGAAACAGAGAGAGAAAGAAGAAGAGAAGCCCAGAGTAGTCTCCATAGTTGTACATCATTAGTTGTGACATGGTTTTACTCCATATAGATAGATGTGGGGCCACACAGGGTGAGAGGCAAAACAGGGGCCTCCTGAATGGGAGGTGGGAATCTTCACCACCAGCCATCCTGACAGCCACCAGTTACGCCACAGTTCAGCTTACAGGGTTTGCACAGGCCGGACCCAGGAATCAAGCCCTGGACCTTGGAGTAGCAAGGCAAGTGCTCAATTGCTGAAATATCCTAGCATCCTCAAGAAGTTATTTTTTTTAAAGAGCTGTGCCAATACCTTAAAAGTGAACATTAGCAGTTTACCAAAAATATGACCAACATTAACTCTTTAGACATCAATTCCATATTAGGGGGAGTAACAGAAGTAAGCATGTTATTTTACTTCTCATCTAGTTACATGGTAGTGTTATGAATAATCTAGTTGTGAGTTAAAATTTCAAAGCAACTGGAAATGTGGGCCACAGAGAGCACTGAGAGATTCTGTTTAAATTTTCCCATTCCTACTATATCTTTAAAAAAGAAAAAACAACCCAGGATTTTTGCTGGCATCTATCAGGGGAAATGAAAATCTAAAATCAAAACTTTTGTTTTTAATATTTTATAAATTGAAAGCATATTACCTTAATAAAAAAAAGAAACTTTATTTTTAAAAAAGAATCAGAGTTTTTTTTCTCCTCCCTTGAAAATGAGAAACCACTTAGTTGTAACAGTCCATTGATCACAACTTTATCTAAACCTGCCCCCGTGATGAATCAATGCTAAGTGAGCAATAGGTAATGTTTCCCCATGTCCGTATTTGATTTCTACAATTACATCCATCCAAACCAATAGTCACACATTGCAATGCACCAATGTAAAGAAGCTTGTGGTTTTTTGTTATATTTTTTAAATTGAACTCTCAGTATGTGTTCCAGTCTGCTTAAATGATCCATTGCAAAATCACACAACACCTTTTTACATAACTTCCTTTAAAATGTGATTTGAAATGACTGTAATTGTTATCAGTGGAAAATGCCAATAGGATTGCCTACGGAAATTCTAGCAATATATATAACAAATCAAGAATGTTAAGCTGTAAATTCAATGACTCTGAAATATGATACACATAAAAACGTAATTCTATTCAGAATTCTTCCTTTTAAAAACATCTGATTCCCACACAAATAATTTGGATGATGATGGAGGACATATAAGAACTTCAATATCATATCACTTGTGGCCCAAAATTTGGACCTTCGCAGCTTGCGCTCTGAAGCTGCCTGCAGAGCGAGCCTTTGCCCTTTTACGCTCTGGAACTGCCTGCAAAGCCAACAGCCCTCCTTGTGGTGATTGTACTATCTGATAAGTGGTACTCTTTGCACCATTGTTAAATATTGCTCTCGGTACTATGGTTGTGTGATCGAAAACAGCCTTTTTGTTCTAGAGCCCGGGGCTGAAACTAAGACTTGACACATGTTTAGTCATATGTTACCTGTTGTTCTCACCTCACAACCCCACTCCCTTGATCACTGAGCCAGCTAACCATTGAAAGTCCAGTTTCCCCCACCAGTCGGAAAACAAATGATGTGAGTTAATAGTCTTGTTTCCCCCAGCGAACCATTCTTTTATCAGTAGCTCCTTACCATTTTTGCTTTTATAAACCCTGCCCTACTTTGGAACATATTCTTGGTTCATACCCAGGACTCCGTTTCCCAGTTTGCAAATCGTTACCGTTCTGTCCACCAGTATCTTCTAATATGCCAAACAGAATAGATGCTCAAAAATATTTCTTTAAATTTATTTGAAAAGGTATATCCATATTTTTGTTTACGTGAAAAACAAAGCAACATTGAGCTCCTAATCTCTCTCCGGGCTTCAATGTAGGCCTCTTTCAGGGTTTCCTACCTTTGTGACTGACATCACCATCCCATTGAGGTTAGAAGTCATCTGTGACTCCATCTTTATATCCAGTCCATTCCCACACCCCATGGGTTTGCATCCTAGATAGCTCTCAAATCTCTCTAGTACTGTCTCCTCTGCCACAATTCTAGATCAAGCTGTTACCCTCTCTGGCCTAGATTACTGCAATAATCTAACTTGTTTCCCGGAATCCACTGATTCATTCTTCAATTCATTCTACAAATTGCAACGGAGAGAATTTTTTCTAATTCAGATTTTTTTGTATAGATTTATTTTATTGTTTTTGACAGTGAGAGAGAGAGACAGAGAGAAGGGGGAGGGTCCAGAACAGTCTCCATAGTTGTACATCATCAGTTTTTGACATGGTTTCATTCTACACAGGTGGGTGGGGGCCATGCAGGGGGGGAATTACACTGGGGGTCTCCCACTTGGGAAGCATATCCCCTTGAGCCAGGAGCCAAACATGGTGAGGGGTGCAAAAACCAAACTGGTAGCCTCCCCCATGGGAAGGCCACCCCAATTCAGAATATGGGTCCACACAGGCCAGGGTTCAATCCTTGGTCCCCAGGGCTGCAAAGTGAGCACTAAACCCACTGAGCCAGCCTGGCTTCCCCTAATTCAGATTTGATATGATCCATCTATCTCCTCATATCTTGCTATCCAAAATTTTTTAAAAAACTATTTAAGCTAAAAAATTAAAAGCTAAATATTTGCTAAATACCTCCAAGTAAAGAAATCCATTGGCAGGAGTGGCAAGAGGTGGAATCAGAAATGTCAGAAAGGAAGAATTTGCAGTATTTATACTAATAAGCATAGAAAACTAGAGCTCTGGATTGGATAAAATGAGTCTATAGGTCTTTACATAGTGGGTTAAAACAAGTGAGTCCCACTCATTGTTTATTAATCAGGAAAGAATCTTCAGTTAGATACAATAAAGGTCTGATATCTTTCCGGGGGATAAGGGTGTCACTCAAGTTCATAGTTCTTTATCAGCTTCACCTGGTTAGAGCAGATGTGATGAAACACAACAGTCAGTTTTAATATCGCCCATGCAATTACTGCAACTTGAGGAAACATTTTCTTTTGCATTATTCCTTCATTCCCACTCGCATTATTGCAGGCTTGCCGTTGTTCTATGATCTGATCCTCTTTACTCCTCCAATCCAATTATGGTCTTCTTTAAGCCCCACCCACACTGGCCTTGTCTCATCTTTATTTCTTAGATACCTTGTACTTCCTCTTACTTTGCTGATAAATACTGCTCCTATCATCCCACTAATACTTTTAGCTTAGTTAAATTGCCGTTATTAAGATCTCATCTCTACTGTCATTTCCTTCTAGAAGTTTCCCCTGGCTTTCCAGTGAAGGTAAGACCATTTCATTATGTACGTGCTGCAAAACTTGTTTTGTTTTTTTCTTTCTTCAGGACATTGATCTCCAGTTATTTCATTAGTAGGTTTAATTAATTTATGTCTGTCTTCTCTCTAAAAGTTAACTGACGATGTGGACTATCTTTTGCTCACCATTCTATCCACCAGTATCTTCTAATATGCTAAGCAGAATAGATGCTCAAAAATAGGTCTTGAATGAATGAATGAGTTGCTGGAGAGATGAATGAATGGAACTATACTCATCGGAGCTTGTGACTATAAAAGTAATAATATTTTTATGAACTCTTAGCTTGTTCTGGTATTCTTAAAATTAAATTGTGACAATATATGAGGTCTGATAATTAAATTTGAGAACTCATCCTAGAAAAATTGCTCTATACCTCATTGCTAAATATCACTACAGTCACCTTTGAAGTACTCCCCCTTGGGAAGCTGTGCATCAACACCAGCACCTAGCCCACCCTTCAAAGCAATTTTGGAACTCTTTTTCTGGAAGGGCCATCAGAGCTGTTGTCATATTACACTTGATGACCTGAATGTCATCAAAATGTCTTCCTTTCACTATTTTCTTTATCTTTGGGTAAAAAAAAGAAGTCATTGTGGACCAGATCAGATAAGTAGGGATGATATTTCAATACAGTTATTTGTTTACTGGCTAAAAACTCCCTCACAGACAGTGCCATGTGAGCTAGTTCATTGTCGTGATGCAAGAACCATGAGTTGCTGGCAAAAAAATTTAGGTCATTTTTGTCTAACTTTTTCATGCAGCCTTTATCAATACTTTCCTTTTTTTTGGAAGATTTATTTTATTGTTTTTGACAGAGACAGAGAGATGGGGAAGGGCCCAGAGAAGTCTCCATAGTTTTACATCATCAGTTTTCAACATGGTTTCATTCCACACAGGTGGTCAGGGGCCCAGCAGGGCAGGAACTGGGCTGGGGGGCCTCCTGCTTGGGAGGCATGCCCCCTCGAGCTAGGGGCCAAATCGGAAAGCAAGAACCGAACTGGAGGCCTCTGGCATGGGAAGCACACCCCAGTTCAGCATATGGATCCGCATGGGCTGGAGCCGGAATTTGATCCTTGGTCCCTGGGGCTGCAAAGTGAGCACTTAACACGCGGAGCCATCCCAGCTTCCCCCTTTTCAGCACTTTCAAATAGTCATTTTGGTTAACTGTTCATCTAGTTGGTACAAATTCACAATGAAAAATCCCTCTGATATCAAAATAAGTTAGTAACTTTGTTTTGACTCTTGATTAGAACTGACAGAATTTTTTGGATCATGGCGAATTGGCTGACTTCCATTGTGCACTTGGATGCTTTGTTTCAGGGTCGTATTGGTACACCCATGTTTCATCACCAGTGATAACATGTCCCAAAATGTCATCTTGGCTCTCCAAAAGGTCTTGGCAAACTTCAACTCTCCTTTGCTTTTGTTCATTGGTGAGCTTTTTCAGGACCATTTTTTTATATATATATATATAATTGTTTTTGACAGAGAGCAAGAGAGAGAGATACAAAGACAGAGAGAGAATTGAACTGGGGAAACGCCCCAGTTCAGAACATGGGTCCGCATGGGCCAGGCTGGGATTCGATCCTGGGTCCCTGGTGTTGCAAAGTGAGCGCTTACCCCACTGAGCCATCCCGGCTTCCCCTCAGGACCATGTTTACACACACCTTTCTCTGGCCAAGATTTTCAGTTAAGATTTTCCTAACTGTTTTTCTATTGATGTTGACTTGGTCTGCTATGCTTCTCAGTCAGTGGATGATTGTGACACACAATTTGATGAATTTTTGCAATGTTTCATCAGTTCTACTTGTTATTGGTCACCCTGAATTCTCTTCATCAATGATGCTTTCTCTTTCCTCAGAAAAAGTGTTTAATTTATTTGTGCACTGCCATTTTCTTCATGGCATTATCCCCATCAACTTGGACTAATGTGTTCCTGACTTCCACTCTTGCAAAGTTGAACAAGAAATCCAATGTTTGTTCCTTGCTCTAATTTAAGCTCTGACATTCTCAAGACAAAAACATCTAATGACAATAATGAACACCACTCAGCAAGACACTGCCACATGTTGACATGAACACAGCTGTGAGACACAGATATACCAAGGTTCTGGAACTCTACCAAGTTGTTTGTGCAATACTGCCAATGTAAGTAACACAGAGGCAAGTTCACACTTTGATCTATACTTTAAACAAAGTTCTTAGTAAGATGGAAAAGGAAATGGAGAGAAAAAAGACACAGAATCTTTCATTTATTTTTTTTTTTTATCATTTATTTTTTTGTTTAAGCTAAGGGGAGAGAGAGAAAGCAGAAGAGTGAGAGAGAAAAAAAATATGGTGGGAGTAGGGGGTACACCATTAGTTGAGACAGTTTTTATTTCACACAAGTGGATGTGGGGCCACGCTAGGCAAGAACCAAACTGGGAGGTGAGAACCTCTACCTCTAGGTTTGGCAGTTACCAATTGTGTTGCAGTTCAACATATGGGTTTGCACTGGGTTTGCACAAGGTGTGCATGGGCCAGAACTCAATCCCCGGACCTCGGGGTTGCAAGGCAAGCACTCAACCTGTTGGACTATCCTGGCATTCTCAATTATTTCTTTAAAGCTGCCATTAACTTGGGATTTTGAGAAGTCATTCTTGGACTATCGCATACCCTACATTACCTGACGCCATCATTCCAAGTCTCATCCCCTGGCACAGGGTGGTTATATTTACTCTAAATTCCCAATTTTATAGTTTTTTTGTCAGTTGATTATACAACTTTAATGTTAATTAAATGTAGCTCTTTTTGTCCTTGTGCTTTTGTTTCCAATAGCTTTAGTTTTTTCTAACCAAAGGAAACCCATTCTCTAAAAATGGTTTTACAGTGTTCCCTCGCCACTTCGCGCTTCATGTTTTGCGGCTTCAGTGCTTCATGGGTTTTTCCAAAACATTCATCAAAAAATAAAAATGAAAAAATACAACCATGTCGGCAGCCACATGGCGGAAAGGAGCGTTGGTTCATGTGGATGCACGAGAGAGAAGGATCCCTGCATGTCAAACAAAGATGAGTTGACTCAGAGTCCATCCCATGGGCTCTCATAAAGGCGCGTGATTGGTTTCCGGTGCGACATCGACCCATGAGAGTCCGAGTGGATTCATCCCTGTGAGCTGATTGCGCATCATCGCAGCCTCACCTAGCATCTTCTCTTGTTGTATCTCGCCAGTCTTGTCCATGATGTTGACTGTCTCGCATACTGTATTTTAGTGTTGTGTTGGCGATCACTTGTTTTGTTTAAGCGATCACTTTTTTTATTAATTAAGCCCTTATAATGCCACCTAAGCACTGTGCCCCTGCGAAAGCTTCCTCCGGGGCGCCCAAGAGGAAGAAGATGATGACCATCAGCGAAAAAGTGAAACTTTTAGATATGATCAAAGAGGGCAGAAGTGATGCATCTGTGGCACGCCATGACGGGGTGAATGAATCTACAGTGCGGTCCATCAAGAAAGAGGAAGCAAACATCCGCAAAACTGCTT
>PVKE010036322.1:10000-16448 GCA_004027555.1 Craseonycteris thonglongyai | reverse complement strand
GCAAAAGAGATGTTGTAGATGTGGTCAAGCTAAGGACCTTGAGATGAGGAAAGTATCCTTGATTATCTGGATAAGCCCAACATAATCACGAGGGTCCTCAAAAGCTGAAGATGGAGGCACGTGAGAGTCAGTGGGAGGTATGAAGACGAAAGAAGTCAAAGTGATGGGAAGTCATGTGATGGATGCCGGTGAAAGCGGAGGAAGGAAACCACTAGCAAATGTATGCAGGAATCTTCCAGAACCTAAAAAACGCAAGGAAGTGGATTCTCCCCTAGGGCCTCCAGGAAAAATGCAATCCTTCTGACACTTCAATTTTAGTCCAGTGAGACCAAATGTCAGACTTCTGTCCTATAGAACTGTAAGCTAATAAATCACTCTAGTTGAAGCCACTAAGTTTGAGAAAATTTCTTGGAGCAGTAATAGAAAACCAAGACACATGTCTGCTAGGAAACAGTAACTCTAACTCGGAAAATAGAAAGAAATCACTGGTTGAGCACCACAAAGGAATCCTGAAAGACACCATTCAATATCAATTACAAAGACAGAAGGCATCCTGAAAAATGGGACTGTACAACAGTGTCGGAAAAGAGTAAGAACATTATAAAAAAAGCAAGAAAAAAGAGAAGCAGTTACAAACTTCAGAAAAAATAAATATAGTAGCTATACAGGAAAATCATCATCTAACTACAAAGTGAACCAAATGTGACCAAAAACATAAACAATTTTTGGACTGTAAGAAAATAGACTCTTTTTGACCTGATGAGGATATTTTTTGAGAATTGTAGGTATTGAGAGAGTGAACTGTAGAGAAGAAATCTTTGTGAAACCATTTAGGCAGGCAGTGTTATCGATGCATAAAAATGCAAATATTAATACCGTTTATTAGTTTTCTAATTGGTCAAACGACTAAAGATTTGCAGCAACCATTAAAATGTAAAGGGGTTAATGACCAATAGCCATGAAAAAAGGAAAGAGAGCTAAAGAAAAAAGTGGAAAAATACATTCACCTTACAACATGAAGTTAGGAGCTATTGTTGAATGTCGATGAAACAAGAAATAGATGTATGTGTGTTATTTAACATTTACATATAATAACATGACTATCAAATATTGGAGATTGGAGGAAGTGTTGAAAAACCACATGCAAAAGAATGAATCTGAACTCTGAAGTGTCACCATATACCAAAAACAATTAAAAACAGATCAAAGACCTCCACATAAGTCCCAAAACAATAAACTGCATAGAAGAAAACAACAGCACTAAACTTATAGACCTTGGGTTCAGGGAGGACTTTATGAACTTGACCTCAAAGGCATGGGAAGTAAGAGCAAAAATAAATGAATAGGATTATATCAAGCTAAAAAGCTTCTGCATAGTAAAAGAAACCATCAACAAAGCAGAGACAACCAAACGAATGGGAGAAAATGTGTAAGCAACATATCGATTAGTAAGTAATACCTAAAATGTATAAAGAACTCATGCAGCTCAAGAACAACCACAACAACAAAAACAAAAAAACAAACCCTAACAATTCAATTAAAAAATGGGCAGAGGACCTGAACGAACAATTCTCCCATGATAACATACAAATTGCCAACAGATATATAAAAAAATGCTCAACTTCACTATCTATTAGGAAAATGCAAATCAAAACCACAATGTGATATCACCTTACTCCTGATAGAATGGTTATTATAAAAAAGACAAGAAATAAGTGCTGGAGAGGCTATGGAGGAAAAGAAACCCTCATAAACTTCTGGTGGGGATGTAAACTGGTACAACTGCTATGGAAAACAGTATGGAGGTTCCTTAGAAAATTAATTATAGAGTTTCCTCCCATTCAACCTGTCAATCCCTCTTCTGGGCATCTAGTCCCCCAATTTGAAAACCTTAGTCCACAGATATATATGTACCCCAATGTTTATTGCAGTACTATTTATGGTGGCCAGGTATTGGAAATAGCCAAAGTATCCTTTGATAGATGACTGGATAAAGAAGTTTTGGTACATTTACACGATGAAAAATTGCTCAGTCATAAGAAAAGATGAAATACGGCCATTATGAAAACATGTGTAACCCTTGAGATCATCATATTAAGTGAGATAAGTCAGACTGAAAAAAATCAAGAACCATATGACTTCACTCATATATGGGACATAAAATAAAAGGTAACAAAGAAACAACAATGCACGGACACAGTTAATAGTTTAGTGGTTACCTGAGGGTGATGTGGGAAGGGGCTGGAGGAGGAGGGAGGGAGACTCCAACGTATGGTAATGGGAAGAGAACCGCTTCTGGGTGGTGAGCACATAATATAATACATAGATGTTATAATGTAGAATTGCACACCTGGAACCTACGCAATTTTTGCTGACCAACGTCCCGCTGATAAATTTAACAATAAAACAAATTAAAGGAAGTGGAGTAAATTAATATTTCATATTAAATATTATCCATAGTAGACAAGTCAATAAGTAGAGATATTATTCAGAATTATAAAGGTAACTGATAAGAAGAGATTAAAATTAAAATAGTTAAATGAGGTTTGCTTTGACAAGTAAGTCTGAGGGTGTGAGGTGATAGGGCCCAATCCATCACTTTTTATAAAAACTCCTCTGTAAAATCTGTTTTTTGAAGTTGTAATTTGATACAAGTAAAAAACTGAAAGAAAAATAAAAAGAATACTAGTAACTCTTAAGCTTGAAAGAATTACTCGTATGAAATGGAAATAAAATGTGTATATCTAAATGAATTTCAAAAGGGTATGGGTGAGCACTTGATTACAAAAATAATACAATGGAGTGTTAAAAATGGACTCAGAGAGGACAATATTTAAAGCATTGGAACTTTTTAGTATCTAGTAGTAAATATCAAAACATCGCTCACTCTTGGAGAGTTATACCTGATTTCTAAGCTAAAACTACAAAACTAAAATTTCTGACCATTTAATTTAATTCTAATCTTGGTGAAAAGAAAGATAGATATGCTTGTGGTCTCATATAGAACGATACAAAACATACAGGTCTTGTATAGGGTAATGTTAACAGTCAGATATTTGCCAACAACTAGTTAGTTTTTATTCGAACAAGATTTCTTTTGGATAAACATTCCCAGAAAGGCAATGTGGGATGATGGAAAGTATTTATGTTTTAGAGTCTGAAGTTGAATTCTAAGTCTAATCTCTTGAGCCACGTGAACTTGGGAAATGTTTTGTGACTTGCTTTACTCCTCTAAAAAATAAATTTCTTTCAAATAATTTCTCAAGCATCTAATATTGAATAAGAAAAATGTTATTTTATTTACTTCTCACAGTAACTTTATGAGCTAGAAATTATTTTCCACATAATTCTTCTACTTTTCCAATAGCTCCTGCTTCGTTATTCTCAGAAAAAAAATGAGATAATTATAAAAAATGCAATGAGTTTTTCTCCTCTCCTTCTAATATGAAAAAACGTGGGTATTAAAATAGAGAAAGGAAGGCGAGTATTAGGGAGGGGACATCAAATATATGATGATGAAAAGAGAACTGATTGTGGGTGGTGAGCATATAATGCAATACATAAACGATATAATGTAGAATTGTATTCCTGGAACCTATGTAATGTTTACTAACTAATGTCATCCCAGTAAATTTAACAATAAAATTTTTTTTAATTAATAAAAAAGAAAAAATAGGGAAGACACTGTTTTGTAGCTCTTTTCTTTGGATCTGTAGATTTATCAGAACAACCAACCAACCAACCAATCAAAAAATGGCATAGAGGCACACTTAATACATTTTCTAGGATTTAGATGTACTGGAAATGGCCAGACGCCTGCAGGCCTTTAGCCATAGATTGCATCCCCTATTATAAAACTGTAGCTTTGTTTTTATACTAAGTTAATATTTACAGTACTAATAATGCCTTTAGCACAAGTCATTTCAAGGGAATTAATCATTGCAGTCAGTGGGTTAAATCCCCATGAAATAAGAACCTGCAGGTGACCCAGTTACATTGACCTTCAGTATAGAATTTCAGATCAATAACTGCAGTACTTGGATTCTGAAATATAAAACAATCTCTATCTAGTGTTTTTGTTACCCCAGTGGGTGTTATTAGACAGGGGATCACTATGGCAATAGCAGGTTCTTCTCATATTAATGTTGGCTTTCAGTCCAAAAAGAAACAATTTGAAAAAGTAAATGCCTTCTGTTCTCTTTTCTTGGAATATTTTTTGATGACTTTCAAACATATAATGAAAATTAACAATAATTCAAATAGCACAGGTAGTCATTAATTGCTTGTACATGAGATGAAATTTTCTGCTCAGAGGTAAGGCATTCCAGTTGGATGTAAAATTCCTTTGGTCTAATCACCTTTTAACTATATCATAAAAAGGCAACAGATCTCTCAATTTGTGATGAAATATACATGTGAAGTCTTTACAAATGGGACATGGGGGTAGTGAGAGAGGAAAGGGAAATACTGGTATAGCTACATGGACCATGACATTGTCTGGCATGGATGGTGTTCTGCTAGTGTTTCAACCAAAGAACCACTTCAAGTATTGATACCAACAGAGCAAATTATTTTGATGCAGGGAACTGGTGACCCACGTGGTGAAGCTCAGAGCCAAATAAGGAAGAGAGAAATAACCAAGAAACTCACCATTGCAGGAAGCAATGCCAGGATGCAGGGGTCAAAAGAGGAATAGACATCCTAAGATAGAAGCTGGAACCAGAGTGTACCTGACCAGCCTACACTGAAGTCAAGGAGGGGATGGCTCTTCAGACAGAGAAGCGAACCTAAGGCATATGCATGAACGAGGGAGATGGGAAGGAGGATAAACTACTACACTGGCTGGATTTTTTGTTCCTCTTCCCCTGCCATCTCCATTGGTGGCTTCTGCTGGTTGCAACAGTGGAAAGACAGCTCTGAACACTTGTGGAATATAGCGGCTAGGATCAAGCTTTCCAAAGTCCAGAGCATAGCAGTGAGGGGTGAAAATGGCCAAAGAGGCCCACAGTCAGTATACATGGCCATGTCCCCTGTGCATTCACTTTACGTCGTTGCTTCCTGGTTTTTTCCTTTTATAGAAAACCAGGAACCTGCGAACAGGTCTTTTGAGCTTCTCACTGTATAGATGTTACAAGAGGCAGTGAGAGCGATGATGATGCTCAATTCTACTCTGGGACTAGACATTGACATCTTTATATTTGTGTTCCCAAAGACTGTTTCTTTTACTTAATTGGTATGCAATGGGGTAAAAGTACCTCCTCCATGTGTTTTTGCCATTGCCAAAGAACTAGGTGGCCATTCTCCCATTTCTCGAGCATATTTAAATGCAAACTATAACCTAGAGTTGTATTTAGAACACAGGAACTAAGTTCAAGGCTATGTCAAAAATGCGTAGTAAACATAAGCCTCTGTCCAGCATCATAACATATTTCTCAGACATTGCAACCTGCTGGTTAGTCCCTTCACTCTACATATTAATGAAGGAAAAGTAGAACCCTTAGTTTAGGTAAGGCGTTTTCTCCAATTGATCCTCTTTGTCTGAACAATAAAGAAAACGTCTCCTCCTTCTATACTTCTAGATTGTTTTCTCAAGTGAAGTTTGTCTAGAGAAACACTGTTAGCATTTATACAGAATCTTACATTTTAACAAACCTCTTTTAAGCACTCTCTCATTCATTCTCACCATCACCCATTTTACAGGCATTGGCAACAACCATCAGTGAAAACAGTGTGCTTCTTATCTCTATTTGGCCTTGTTCTGATTGTGTCAGTGTTCCTGAAATTCTGTGGAGTTTAGACCTTAGTCCTATGACAGTACAGAGATAATTCTACTCTTTATGGAAATGTGGAGAACATATCCTCACCTGGATTCCAAGAGCCTGCTTCTCATAGCTCTTAAGCTAAAGGAATGGCTCGCCTAATACCTTCAAAATCAGGACTAAGGCAAGCTTAAATGATGGGTGTCCTATATCACAGCCCTGACATCAACACATGGGCAAGTAGCTTTCCAAACAAGATAATTCCACTAAAACTATGGAGACCATGATGGACAATTTATACGACTTCTTTAAACATGCCTAAGCAAAGATAGGTGCCCAAATAAAAGTCTCTGCCCATCTCTTACCAGAGCACTGTCTTATAATTGTGAGCTATCGTCCATATTTGTGTATTCCAAGACAGATGATCAGAATGAGCTGTTATGGAAATGCATGTGTACTTATTTATTGTTTTCTTTATTCCTCTCCCTAGAAAGAAGTAAGAAGAGCCTGGGAACACTAAAACACAATTCTTCTTGAGGAGACGGTTCATAAACAACATGTTATGAAAGGGGATGAGAGCTCCAACATTACCGCAAAACCCATAGTTAGGATACTGTTACTATTTTCAACAATAAGACCATCTGAAATTGTGAGCAAGAGAAAGATCTTGGGGGAATAAACACTGCTTT
>PVKE010036322.1:0-5000 GCA_004027555.1 Craseonycteris thonglongyai | reverse complement strand
CATTATCTCCATTTCACAGATAGGGAAAATGAGTCAGGGGTAGATTAAGTAACTTTCTCATGATGACTAGTGATGAATCCAGGATAAGGAGCCAGTAAGCCCCACCTAGAAAACCACTGTTTTGATTTAATCTTGTCTGGCAAAAGTTGGAAAGGCAATAAAATAATAATTGTAAGTGGTAGTAGATTCACTATTATATCAAAGATAGTGACTTCTACATTTTATGCTTAAATGTCTTACTTGAGGCAATGCTTTTACCTGTAAACTGACACTGATCTTTTGTGACTACCCTTTTATAGAAGGAAGAGATTTTTATATAAACAGATATAAAACAAACTGGCAATAAAAAAGAAACTGCATGAGGAAAGGGCCAGAAGATGGGCCAAGTTGTTATGGCGTGATGGAGTAAGTAAGAAATATGATAGAATGGGAAAGATTATACAAGATACTAGGCCTGAATTTATCATTAGTTCATTGTATATCTGTTTATTTCTGAAATAAAAATAATTAGATAATTGTTGATATCAAATGAGACAATATATCTAAAAAACATTTGGAAAGCCCTAGAAAACAAACATATCCAAGATGCCACTAGGATGAGGAAGGTGAGTAAAGTCCAAAAGGCAAACTACATAAAGGATTAAGGCAATGGAAATAGGGAGCAAACATAATAAACCATCCTGATTATTTTAAAGGATTTACCTCAGCATGATGTAATTTGTCATATGAGATCAATGAAAACTTTACACGCTAGAGTTCAATACTGTGAAGAAGTTTGGTTGCATCAAGATACTGCACACACATCACTCTGATAATCTGTGCTGGTTTCTCCTAGCCTTCTAATTAAGCTATCTTTATTTTGATCATAGCTTTTGGTGCAAAGCATTTAAACAGAACTGAAGATAGGTTACATTCTAGAAAACAAGTACTATGTTAATTTTATGAGATTACAAAAAATAAATCTAAAGGTTGGATCCAAACTAGGCCATCTTAAATTGCCTTTTAGGTGTTTTCTGTTATTATTTTTTTAATTTAAAAACTGATCTACATCAAGCTAAAAACAATTATATATAAAAGTGAAAACATTTGACAGTAGCTATTAGAAACAATCTTTCTTCAATGGGAGAATTGAAAAATGGACCTTTGATTCCCACAGTAGGTCATGGTAATTTCTGAGGAAAAAGGCACATTTAAGCATTACTAATAAATTCTTTGCTAAGATGGCTGCCCTCTGCATTGCAGGATGTTTAGCAGCATTCCTGGCCTCTGCCCACGAGATTTCAATAACACCTTCCTCCCCGTGTGACACCCAAATAAATGAGTGAATGAATGAATAAATGAATGAATCAATTAATGAATGTAAATATCACTTAATAATTTAGTCACCACTTTCCTCTTGTATAGAGTGGAGTAAGAAAAAGTTGCAATATTGGATATGACTTTATAGTTGCTGTATTAACCCCGTGTTGTTTGAAAAGGGGTTGCAGATAACTTGAACTATCCAGAATAGAGTAGTAACAGAAGAGTAAAGAGGTACTTCTTCTTGTAATTTTTTCCATGACACTTTTAAAGCCTCTTTCCAACTTTTATTTTACTGTTGTAATAAAAAAAAAGAGAGAGAAAGACACCCCAACTTTCCCAATATATAGACAGAATAGCTCCGATTTCATTAATATAGTGACAAGAACCTATTACATTGTGTAACTCTCATAAAGGATGTGGTATCTACTCCCAGCACAGACGACCATTTGGAAACCTTATCTGAAAAGCTTGCTGGGTACATAAAAGTCACATCATGAATGAAAGAGATGCCAGAGGGACTATAGATCTAAAAAATAATAATATGTTTGGCCATAAAACCAAACTGGAAGATTAGATATTAAAGTGGATAAAACACACAGTTTATCTGTAAGGGTATAGCTGATTTTTAGTTTAGCATGTACAGGGGTGAATCAAAAGGAAGTTCACTGAATCATTCAACAAGCTCAGCCTTTCTTGTTGTATTGGCTTCTTAAAGTGACAGTTGTTTTCTAGTGGATTAAAGAGGTTCCAAATTCTCAAACACAGCGATGTAAACTCTCTGCCAAGAGCAGCAACTTTTTGTGCTGCAGTCGCTAAAGACGCTTTCTACAATACCTTGGGTATAGCATGAGATTCCAGTGAGGACACTCTTAGGAAACTAAACCAGTTACACAGATAATGTGTTTGCTCACTTAATTTTTATTAAACAAACACAGATTGAGTGGAGACTACATACCAGAGATTGCAATATGTGCTTTTCAAAGCTACAGCTGTTGAGGCTGCTTTATATTCCTCAAAGGAGAAAGCTTCACCAGGTGCTCAAAAATATTAGATAAGTGAATACAGATTAAGTTCTATACCAAGTCCGTCCAGCCTATATGCGGCCCAGGATGGTTCTGAATGCAGCCCATCACAAATTCATAAATTTTCTTAAAACATTATGAGATTGTTTTGTGATTTCATTTTTAGTTTACCACCTATCTTTAATGTTGGTGTATTTGATGTGTGGCCCAAGACAATTCTTTTTCCTGTGTGGCTCAGAAAAGCCAAAAGATTGGACATCCCTGTTCTAGACATTTTATATCTTATTTTTGTCCCATGGATAATACTCCATTGACCTTAAACACAAGCAGTAACAAACTTAACAAATTAAATAAATATTACCCCCCAAATGTGCATTATTTTGTAATGGGCTAAATTGTGCCCCTATCCAATTCATATGTTAAAATTCTAATCTCTAGTATCTCAGAAGTGACTGTATTCAGAGATAGGCCTTTAAAGAGGTAAATTCGATATTTAAAAAATGAGGTCATATTAATGGGTCCTAATCTAATATGACTAGTGTCCTTATAAGAAGAAGATCAGGACAAACACTTGCACAGAGGGAAGAATACGTGAAGACACAGGAAGAGCATGGCCATCTCACAAACCAAAGAAAAAGACCTTAGAAGAATGTAACCTTTGCCAGCACAGTGAGGACATAAATTTTTGCTGTTTAACGCCATGCACCCTCAGCCTTAGTCTGTGGTATTTGGTTATGGTAGCTCTAGAACGTGAATACAATGTCTAAAAGTTTTGCACAGAAAAAGATGTCACATTCCTGGATCGTATCTAAACATTTCCTCACTACATGGGCCGTGCCACACTTATGCAATATGGCAGAAAACAGAGATATCTGTTTAGCTAAGTCTAGTTGAGTAAAAATAATTATCTAGATTCAGAGAAAGGGTTTGAAACTGGAATTAGTTAAGTAATTGTTTGCTTATTCTGGCTAAATCTATTTCAAATGATTTGCTCTATAAACATATGGGATACTCTAATATGGTCTTCAGACAAAGAATAAAATTATGATTGCCACTCCCCCCCCCCCTTTTTTGTTCTAGCACTGCTTCTAGAGTACAAATATTTTATTGCTGCTATAGCCTGAGACACAAAATACTAGGGGACATTTAAAATGTTCTTGGGGAAAACTCTGCAAGCCAAATCAACTCTCTATGGCCATTGAATCTATCAAAGAATGAGAAAAGTGGTTTTAAATATGAAACTTTGTGTTCTAAAGAGAGTTATTCCTTGCATGTTATGATAGTAAGCTCCAGAAAGTTACTAGGAGGTATATATTGGAAAATAGTTACTTTATTGTAAGAGGACATGGTTGCACCTGCATACAGAATGGGCACTTTTGTCACCTGCTCAACAAAATTCAGTTTTGTTTGACCTCCTTGAAGGAGGAAAGAGGGCAGATCCAAGAAAATTACCAGAAACTTTCTAGGATGCTAAAACAAAACAAAACAAATAAACCAAAACAAGACAAAAAAAAGTTTTTATTTAATAGCCAATGAGATATTTTGGTATGCTATGTTGGCTTGTTGTACATATTTCTTTGGAAATCACTTAAGAATGCTAAGACATAAAAATAAAATGGTAGTCAAGAGAGGTGAGAGTACTAGTGCACACAATTTGATTGTGTGACTTATCATGAGTATATGTGTTAAATTTCTGCCTCCTTGCATCCACGTTCTTTCGGATATTGCTGAAGAAGCACATCAAATGTGAAGGAAACCTGAAGTATGGATAAAATTGAATTTCACACCATCACTAAGCTCCTCACAAAACAAGAGAAAACACCTTAAAACATTTTGGAAGAGATGTTAGTGGTTTATAGGGACTATTGCCCTGGGAAATCCATGGCTTACCAGTGGCATAGCCTTTTCAAGTAAGGCAGAGTCAATTGAAAATGACCTTTTTTTTCTGGGACACCCTGTTGAGGCCACTTAGACATTACCAAAAAATTTGAAAACTTGTAGTGGAAGATGCCAGATTGAATAACAAGCAGGGTACAGAAATGGTTGGACTACTACCTACAACTATATTGAATATTTCCCGTCAGTATCTAAGGAGGTCAAAAGTCATTTCAAGATGGGGACCAAGAATGCTCACATTGCTTCAAAACCAACAGCATGTTGAGTGTTCACAACCATTTTGGGACCTCTGTAGAGATAACAGAGATAAAGTTTTAAACCAGATTGTCACTGGAGATGAAACTTGGGTTTGTCATTATGAGTCTGAGTCAAAACAGCAGTCCAGGTACTGTCATGAAAAGGACATGCTACCCACTAAAAAATTCTAAGATGTAATAATTGGCTTGAAAAATTATGGCTACTGTTTTTGGAATTCAGAGGTTATTCTGTTGATTAATTATAAGGGTAAGGGTGTCACAATAAGTGGAGAGTACTATTCCAGTCTGCTAAAACAGTTAAAAGACCCTGTGAAAGAGAAAGAAAGAGGAGGCTGGACCAAAGGGTATTCTTTTTGCACAACAACAAGGT
Source organism: Craseonycteris thonglongyai (assembly GCA_004027555.1). Classification (NCBI taxonomy): domain Eukaryota; kingdom Metazoa; phylum Chordata; class Mammalia; order Chiroptera; family Craseonycteridae; genus Craseonycteris; species Craseonycteris thonglongyai. Next base: position 153 of record PVKE010036322.1, on the reverse strand, counting down.
GCCCGTGCACAAGATTAATGTTGTGTTGGCTACTCTTCAGGACAGTGGCTTTCAAACATACACTGCTGTTGGGAATGTAAATTGGTACAACCACTATGGAAAGCACTATGGAAATTCTTTAAAAAATTAGGGATGGAATTGCCATATGACCCA
>PVKE010036321.1:0-16454 GCA_004027555.1 Craseonycteris thonglongyai | reverse complement strand
GAGAGAGAGAGAGAGAGAGAGAGAGAAGGGGGAGGGCACAAAGTAGTTTCCACAGCTCTACATCCTGTTTTGACATAGTTTTGCTCCATCCAGGTGGATGTGGGGCTGTGCAGAGTGGGAACTGGGTGGGGGCCTACCACATAGGAAGCACACCCTGGGCAAGAACTGAACTGGGAGCCTTCTGCATGGCAAGCACCCCCAGTTCAGCATATGTGTCCACACAGACTGGGACTTGATCCCTAACACCATGGCTGCAAGGCAAGTGTATAATCCACTGAACCATCCTGGCATCCCCTGAACTAGTCTTGAAGTTTAATGCATAATGTAGATCTTCTGATCTTGGGTCCACAAAATGAGATGATAGAAATGAGACACCCCTCACACACATAAAACAGGATCCCCGGGAAGAGTGTGGATTAGGAGAATGTGACCCCTGGTGAAGAAAAACAGACAGGGAAACTTATTATATGAGGTTGGGCTCTGAATGAAAAAAGACAAGTATCTCTGTGAATTTGTTACTGTAGGTAGTAGATCTACTCACATGCAATTGGGGTTTAAATTTATACTACCTGAATAGTACAGGAAATTTTAGATTACAACATTATCTTAAAGTGATTCTCGATTAGTAGTGCCTTAGGGCCTCTTACCAACATAAGCTCATAATCAAAAATTACAAACCCCACAAAGAAACCAGACACTTTTGAGTAAGAGTCAGCAGAAATAACAAATAAAAGAATTATTCTCTCCAGGATTTGATGTATTATAATTATTATTTACAGGAAATGTTTAAGGAAATAAAAAGAGGGATGAAAAGAGAACAGAGAATATTTCAGGCAAGGGGAAGAAGAGAAGCAAGGAGTCAACAATGGGTATGAGAACACGTTGAGGGGCAAGGAAGTAAAAGTCCTAGATAGGGTTCATATGAGGGTATACATCAATGAATTAATTAAACACTACTAGAAATGAGTAAGAGAGAGACTCTGCCTTAAGGAAATTCCAGTCTAGGAGAATCAGGTAAAGCAGTAAGTGCTGTAAAGTGTCATAGACACTTTAATTAAAGAAGGTACAGGATATAGCAGAGGCAAAGGAGGAAGTTCTCCATTTTATCCAAGGAAATCAAGGTGGCCTCTTGTAGGACCTTATGCTAGAGTTAAGTTCTGAAGGATTCGTAGGAGTTTGGACTTTGTGCTGTAGATGAGGGGGAACTGAAATTGAATGGTTTTAAGGAGGACAGTAAAATGATCAGACTTAACAATTAAAAAATAATTATGGTGGCACAGTGAGTAGAATGGAGAGTGAAGAAATAAAATATGGGAAGACCAAGTGTGACATTGTTGGAATAGTTATGAAAAGATAAGGCAGAAGTGTAGGTTGATTAGGGAGACATTTTAGAATTTTGTTCATATAGAGGTAACAAGCAGGAATGACACAATTTAATGGCTGAGATCCACTGATGACACTGTGACCCTATATCACTTCTCCCAAGTATTTAAGTGTGAAAAATGAGTGTGTTCCCTGTACAGTTCTGCTGTACCCTGTCCCTGGTGCTTCTTGCCACCACGGGCTGTTGTGCTGTGACCTGGGTAAGATGGGAGTGGATGTCTCTTCCTTTTCCTTTGGTGTTAAGTATCTGGGAAGAAGTGCTGTTTGTTCCCTAATAATGACAAAGTTTTTATAAATGGTTCTTTTTTCTTTTTTTTTATTGTTAAATTTATTGGGGTGACATTTGTTGATAACAATTACATTGTTTCCAGGTGTACAATTCTATATTGCATTGTCTATACATTGCATTATGTGCTCACCACCCAGAGACAGCTCTCTTTCCGTCATCATATCTTTGATGCCCCTCCCTACTCCTCTGCCCCCCCGCCCACCCACCTCTCCCCTTACCCTCAGGTAACCACTAAACTACTGACTGTGTCCATGAGTTTCTGTTACTTTGTTACTTTCAGTTTCATATTCCACCTATAAGTGAGGTCATATGTTTCCTGATTCTTTCAGTCTGACTTATTTCGCTTAATAAGATGGTTTCAAGGTCCATCCATGTTGTCACAAATGGCTGTATTTCATCTTTTGTTATTGCTGAGTAGTATTCCATTGTATAAATGTACCACATCTTCTTTATCCAGTCATCTATCAGAGGACACTTTGGTTGTTTCCATGACTTGGCCACCATGAACAGTGCTACGATGAACATTGGGGTACATATATCTTTGTGAATTAAGGTCTTCAAGATTTTGGGGTAGATATGCAGAAGAGGGGTTGCCAGGTCATATGGCAATTTCATTCCTAAGTTTTTGAGGAACCTCCATACTGTCTTCCATAGTGGTTGTACCAGTTTACATTCCCACCAGCAGTGTATGAGGGTTCCTACTTCTCCACAGCCTCTCTAGCACTTGTTATTCCTTGTCTTGTTGATTATAGCCATTCTAACAGGTGTGAGGTGGTATCTCGTTGTGGTTTTAATTTGCATCTCCCTAATTGCTAGTGATATTGAGCATTTTTTCATGTATCTGTTGGCTGTTTGTATGTCTTCAGGAGAGAAGTGCCTATTTAGGTCTTCTGCCCATTTTTTAATTGGATCGTTTGTTTTTTTGTTGTTGAGTTGTATGAGTTCTTTATATATTTTAGATATTAGCCCCTTATCAGAGGTATTGTTTGCAAATATTTTCTCCCATTCAATTGGTTTCCTTTTTACTTTGTTGATGGTGTTCTTTGCTGTGTAGAAGCTTTTTAGTTTGATATAGTCCCATTCATTTATTTTTGCTTTTACTTCCCTTGCCTTTGGGGTCAAGTTCATAAAGTGCTCTCTGAGCCCAAGGTCTATAAGTTTAGTGCCAATGCCTTATATGCGCTTTATAGTTTTGGATTTTATGTGGAAGTCCTTAATCCACTTTGAGTTAATTTTGGTATAGTCACAGTTCAGAGTCCAGATTCATGCTTTTGCATGTGATTTTCCAGTTTTCCCAGCACCATTTACTGAAGAGGCTTTCTTTTCCCCATTGTATATTTTTTGCTTTTTTATCAAAGATTATCTGTCCATATATTTATGGATTTATTTCTGGGTTTTTGATTCTATTCCATTGATCTATATGTCTGTTTCTCTGCCAATTCCAAGCTGTTTTAATTATTGACCCTTTGTAGTGTAGACTGAAGTTAGAGACTATGATGCCTCCAGCCTTATCTTTTTTTCAGAGGATTGCTTTGGCAATTTGGGTCCTTTTGTGGTTCCATATGAATCTGATAATTTTTAAAATCTATTTCTTGAAAGAATGTTTGTGGGATTTTGATGAGAATTGCATTAAATCTGTAAATTGGTTTGGATAATATGGCCATTTTAACTATGTATGTTGATTCTTCCAATTCATGAACATGGAATATCCTTCCATTTCTTTGTATCTTCTTCAATTTCTTTTAATAGTGTCTTATAGTTTTCCATGTATAAGTCCTTCACATTCTTTGTTAAGTTTATTCCTAAGTATTTTAGTTTTGTTTTGATTGCAAATGGTATCGTTTTTCTCATTTCTTTTTTCTGAAGCTCCATTGTTTGTATATAAAAAAAAGCTGTGAATTTTTGTACACTGATTTTGTATCCTGCAACTTTACTGTATTCATTTATTATTTTTAATAGTTTTTTGGTGGAGTCTTTGGGGTTTTCTATATAAAGGATCATATCGTCTGCAAAAACTGACAATTTAACTTCTTCGTTTCCAATCTGGATGCCTTTAAAATTTCTTTTTCCTGCCTAATGGCTCTGGCTAGAACTTCCAGCACTATGTTGAATCGCCATGGTGACAGGGGACATCCCTGTCTCGTTCCTGATTTTAGAAGAAAAGGTTTCAGTTTTTCCCTGTTTAATATGACATTTGCTGAGGGTTTGTCATACATGGCCTTTATTATTTTGAGATATTTTCCTTCTATACCCATTTTTAAGTGTTTTGATCATAAATGGATATTGTATCTTGTTGAATGCTTTTTCTGCATCAATTGATATAATCATATGGTTTTTACCTTTAATTTTGTTTATGTGGTGTATCACATTGATTTGCATATGTTGAACCTTCCTTGTGCCCCTGGGATGAATCCTACTTGATCGCGATGTATAATTTTTTTAATGCATTGTTGTAGCCTATTTGCTGGTATTTTATTTAGGATTTTTGCATCAGAATTCATCAGAGATATTGGTCTATAGTTTTCTTTTTTTGTGAAGTCCTTGCCAGTCTTTGGTATTAAGGTAATGTTGTTCTCAAAGAATGAGTAGGGAAGTATTGCCTCTTCTTCAATTTTTTGGAAAAATTTGAGAAGGATAGGTGTTAGTTCCTCTTTGAATGCCTGGTAAAACTCATTAGTGAGACCATCTGGTCCTGGACTTTTGCTTTTGGGAAGGTTGTGGATGATTGTTTCAATTTCCTTACTGTTGATTGGTTTGTTTAGGTTATTCAGTTCTTCTTGATTCAATCTAGGTGACTATGTGTTTTATAAACTTGTCCATTTCTTCTAGGTTGGAAAATTTGGTGGCATATAATTTTTCATAGTCCTTTTGTATGATCCTTTGTATTTCTGTGGTATCAGTTTTAATCTCCCCCCTTTAATTTCTAATTTGGATTATGTGTATGTTTTCTCTTTTTTCCTTGGTGAGTCTAGCCAGGGGGTTGTCAATTTTATTAATTTTTTCAAAGAACCAGCTCTTTGTTGTATTAAATTTTTCTATTACTTTTTTATTCTCTATTTTATTTATTTCTACTTTAATTTTTATGATTTCCTTTCTTCTGCTGGCTTTGGGTGGTTTTTGTTCCTCTTTTTCTAGTTCTTGAAGATGTAATATTAGGTTGTTTACTTGTGATTTTTCTTGTTTCTTGAGATAGACCTGTAGTGATATAAATTTCCTTCTTATCACTGCTTTTGCTGCATCCCAGTAATTTTGGTATGTTGTGTTTTCTTGTCATTTGTTTCTAAGTATTTTTTTTTTTAATATTTATTTATTTATTTTTAATTGTTTTTTGACAGAGAGAGAGAGAGAGAGAGAGAGAGAGATACAGAGAAAGAGAGAGAACTGAACTGCGGGAGCTCCCAGTTCAGCACATGGTTCCGCACGGGCCGGGGCCGGAATTTGATCCTCTGTCCCCGGCAATGCAAAGTGAGCACTTAACCCACTGAGCCATCCCAGCTTCCCTATTCTAAGTATTTTTAAATCTTTTCTTTTATTCCTTTTTTGATCCAGTCATTTTTAACAACATGTTGTTTAATCTCCATGTATATGTGGTTTTTCCTGCTTTCGTTTTGTAGTTGATCTCCAATTTTAAAGCTTTGTGATTAGAGAATACACTTGGAATGATTTCAATCTTCTTAAATTTGCTGAGACTAACTTTGTGTCCCAGCATGTGGTCTATCCTTGAAAATGTTCCATGAGCACCAGAAAACAATGTATAGTCCTGTGTTTTAGGATGAAGTGTCCTGTAAATATCAATTATGTCCAGTTGCTGTAATGTATCATTTAAAGCTGTCATTTCTTTGTTTTTTTCTGTTTGGATGATCTGTCCATGGCTGTCAATGGGGTGTTTAAGTCCCTTACTATGATTGTGTTTTTGTCAGTTTCTCCTTTTAGATCTGTTAGTAGTTGCTTTGTAAATTTTGGTGCTTCTTTGTTGGAGGCATATATATTAATAAATGTAATGTCTTCTTGTATTGTCCCCTTTATCATAATGAAATGTCCACTTTTGTCGCTTATTATCTTTTTGATCCTGAAGTCTGCTTTGTCAGATGTACATATGGCTACACTTGCTTATCTCTGGGTGCCATTTGCTTGGAGTATTTTTTCCCACCCTTTCACCTTGAGTCCGTGTTTGTCCTTGTGGCTGAGGTGTGTCTCTTGTAGACAGCTAAGGTTGATTTTTTCTCTTTAATCTAGTTTGCTACTCTGTGTCTTTTTATTGGTGAGTTCAGTCCATTTATATTTAGGGTGATGACTGATATATGAGCATTTCCTATAGCCACTTTATGTTTTGTTTTCAGGTAGCTCTTTTTTTTTTTTATTGCTTCTTTGCTTTTTTCTTCCCGTTGATTATTTTATTTTGATGGTGTTTATGACTGTTTTTTTTTTCTGTATTCTCTTCTTTTATTGTTATGTGTCCCAGTTCTAAGTTTTTTTCAGTGGTTACCCTGAATTTTATATAAAGAAAGTTTTATATATGCAGTGGTTCCTTTTCTTAAGGACGTTTCTTATCTCCATTCCCTTTGGAAACTTAAGTCTTTACGTCCTCCCCTTTTTAAATTTTTGTTGTTCCAGTTTATCCCTATTTACTTTTACTTTTTGTTTTCAGTTCCAATCGCCTCCTTCAGTATTTCTTTAAATGCTGGTCTTGTACTGGAGAATTCCTTCAGTTTTTGTATGTCTGCAAAGGTCTTTATTCCTCCTTCATATCTAGAGGATAACTTTTCTGGGTATAGGATTCTTGGCTCATAATTTTTCTCCTTTAATACTTTGAATACTTTGTTCCATTTCCTTCTGGCCTGTAGAGTTTCTGTTGAGAAATCTGATGACAGTCTGATAGGCTTTCCTTTATAGGTTATGGTGTTCTTTGTTCTGGCTGCCTTGAGGATTCTTTCTTTGTCTTTGACCTTTGACATTTTCAGAATAGTGTGCCTTGGAGAGGGTCTGTTAGGGTTCAAGTAGCTAGGGGTCCTGTTTCCTTCTTGGATTTGAGGTTCCAGTTCTTGCCATAGATTTGGGAAGTTCTCATCTACTATATGTCTGAGCAAATTCTCTGTGCCCACCTCGTCCTCTGCTCCCTCTGGAATACCTATTATTCTTACATCATTTTTTCTAATGGAGTCAGATAGTTCTTATAGATATCTTTCATTTCTTTTAACTTTTAGGCCTCTTTCTTCTTTCTTCTGTGACATTTCCAAAATTTTGTCTTTGATTTCACTAATTCTTTCCTCCATCTGGTCAGCTCTGCTTCCTAGGCTAAATATTTTATTTTTCATTGTGTTGTTTATCTCCAGAACTTTCTATTTGCATCTTTTTTATAGATTCAATTTCCTTTCTGAGATCACTTAGCTCCTTCTGTGTACTCCTTCAGCTTTCTCTGATCTCTTTGAGTATTTTCATAATTGCAACTTTGAATTCTCTGTCATTTAGCTCATATAATTCCATATCTTCAAGTTCCTTTTCTGAAGGTTTTTCTCTTGTTTTCTGAGGTCCTTTGTTCAAAGAGGGTATTCATCACTGTTGGAGCATTTTATTTCTTGGACGTGAGGACTTTTCGCTTGGTAGATGTGAAGGTATCTTTCTTTTACTTTCTAGCTGGTGTTATTGTCTTGTAATATTCCCTCTTATTTATTTCATTTTGTCACAGTGGGAGACTTCCTAGGAGATGGGTTTCTCTTTGACTCAGTTGCCCTGGTCTCTGTATGCCTCCTTTTTGGGAAGGTGTGGTGGGCGATGGTATTCTATGCCTTCATGATCCCACTGCTGTCAGAAGCTGCCACACCTAGATCCCTCTGGGGCTTCAGTGGGGCAGATGGAGGCAGGGCTTGTTGGAAAAGGTGCAAGTCTGTTTGCTTCATGAGGTAATGGCAGCGGAAGCTTCAGCGGGAAGAGTGGGGTCAGGGTTTATTGGGAAAGGCGCAGGTCTGATTGCTCACAGGGTAATGGTGGCTTCCCGGCAGCAGCTCACTGTAGGCCCGCCGTGGGTGAGGCCTGCGGGGCGAGCCCTGAGAGACAACAAGGTGAAGCAGTCAGGCTCCGTGTCCAAGGTCATGCAGTGCTCCAGTTGGGGCCTCACCTCACTGAGGGTCACTCTGCCTCAGCCACCAGCACGCTCCCAGTATCAGTGCTCCAGCCACTGGAATACCTACCTCTGGCTCCAGTTGCCGGCCTCACACTCTGTGGGCCCCCAGCTCCAGCCACCTGACTCAAGCACCAGCAGCCAGATCTTCACTCTGGTCCCCCACACCGATCTCTGGCCGCTGCTGGGGCCATGCTATAGCCTCCTGCTTCACACTCTGGCCTCCTGCCCTGCGCTCCGGCCTCCCTCCCTGCACCCTGACTGCTCCCCCTGCACTCCTACTGGGGCCTCTCACCACCATCAGCTGCTCCCGCTTTCTCCATCCACCCTGTGCTCTGGCGTCTGCACCTCTGTCCATTCCAGGCCTCCAACTGACCAGAGTTGTTCTGCACCTGGACCCGTGTCCCCATGCTCCCACCTCAGTCAGTCTCTCCTCTGCTGGACTTGGGTCAGCCTCTGGGGCGGTCATCAGGTGGGTCTCCAGATCGTGCTCCACATCATGTCTCCACACGGCTCCCTTTCTTCCTCTCTCACTCTCCTCTGTTTCTCCAGCTTTAAGTATTTTCTTGGGTCTCTCAGCCAATGCTATGTGCTGCTTAGGGATTCTCTGGTTGGATTTTAGTTGTTTAAATTGTTGTCTTTCCAGGAGAGGGAAGTATTGCCTATTCTTCAATTTTTTGGAAAAGTTTGAGGAGAATAGGTGTTAGTTCCTCTTTGAATGCCTGGTAAAACTCATTAGTGAGACCATCTGGTCCTGTACTTCCGCTTTTGGAGAGATTTTGGATGATTGTTTAAATTTCCTTACTGTTGTTTAGTCTGTTTAGATTATCCAGTTTTTCTTGATTCAGTCTAGGTAGACTATATATGTCTAAAAACTTGTCCATTTCTTCTAGGTTGCAAAATTTGGTGGCATTTAGTTCTTCATAGTACTCTTATATGATCCTTTGTATGTCTGTGGTATCAGTAGTAATTTCCCTTCTTTCATTTCTCATTTGGATTATTTGTGTCTTTTCTGTTTTTCCCTTGGTGAGCCTAGTCAGTGGTCTGTCAATTTTATTAATTTTTCCAAAGAATCAGCTCTTTGTTGCATTAAATTTTTTATTGTTTTATTATTCTCTTTTTCTTTTAGTTCTGCTCTAACTTTTATCATTTCCTTCATTCTGTTCACTTTGGGTGTTTTTGTTCTTTTTCTAGTTTTTTTTAAAAGATGTAATATTAGGTTGTTTATTTGTGATTTATCTTATTTCTTGAGATAGACCTGTTGTGATATAATTTTCCCTCTTGTTACTGCTTTTGCTGCATCCCAATAATTTTGGTATGTTGTGTTTTCATTGTCATTTGTTTCACTGTATTTCTTAATCTCTTCTTTTATTTCTTCTTTGATCCAGTCATTTTTTAATAACATGTTGTTTAAATGTCTATGTACATATGGTTTTTCCAGCTTTCTTTTTTGTAGTTGATCTCCAATTCCAAAGGTTTGTGTCCAGAGAATACACTTGGTATGATTTCAATTTTCTTAAATTTGCTGAGGCTAGCTTTGTGTCCCAGCCTGTGGTCTATCCTTAAGAATGTTCCATGTGCACCAGAAAAGATTGTATAGTCATGTGTTGTAGGATGAAGTTTCCTGTAAATGTCAGCTATGCCCAATAGCTCTAATGTATCATTTAAAGCTGGTTATTCTTATTTATTTTTGTTCAGATGATTTGTCCATGGCTGTCAAGGGAGTGTTTAAGTCCCCTACTATAATTGTGTTTTTGTCAGTTTCTCCTTTTAGATCTGTTAGTAGTTGCATTGTAAATTGTGTGCTTCTTGGTTGGGGGCATATATATTAATAAGTGTCATGTCTTCTTGTTGTATTGTCTCCTTTACAATTATAAAATATTCCTCTTTTTCTCTTATTATCTTTTTCATCCTGAAGTCTGTTTTTTCATATATAATATGGCTACACCTGCTTTTCTCTGGATGCTATTTGCTTGGAGTATTTTTTCCCACCCTTTCACTTTGCATCTGTGTTTGTCCTTGTGGCTGAGGTGTGTCTCTTGTAGGCAGCATAAGGTTGGTTTTTGATCTTTAATCCATTTTGCTACTTTGTATCCTTTTATTGGTGAGTTCAGTCCGTTTACATTTAAAGTGCTGATTGATATATGAGGATTTTCTATAGCCATTTTATGTTTTGTTTTCTGGTCGCTCATTTTTTTTTTTTTTAATTGCTTCTTTGCTTTTTCATTTCAATCAGTTATTTTAGTTTGATGATGTTTATGATTGTTTTTGTCTGTTTTTCTTCTTTTTTCTTTTTTCTGTTATGTTTCTCAGTTCTCATTTTATTTTTTTTTTGAGTCTTTAGCATGAACTTGATATGAAAGAAAGTTTCATATATGCAGTGGTTCTTTTTCTTAAGGATTTTTGTTACCTTAATTCTCTTTGGCAATTTAAATCTTCATGTCCTTCCCTTTAAGTTTTTGTTGTTCCAATTTATTCCTATTTATTTTTACTTTTTGTTTCAGGTTCAATCACCTCCTTCAGTATTTTCTGAAATGTTGGCCTTGTGCTGGAGGATTCCTTCAGTTTCTGTATGTCTGAGAAGGTCTTTGTTCCTCCTTCATATCTAAAGTATAACTTTGCTTTGTACAGGATTCTTGGCTGGTAATTTCTGTTCTCTAATATTTTGAATAGTTGATTCCACTCCCTTTAGGCTTGTAGAGTTTCTGTTGAGATATCTGGTGATAGTTTGATGGGCTTTTCTTTATAGGTTATGGTGTTCTTTTTTTCTGGCTGCCTCAAAAATTTTTTCTTTGTCTTTGACCTTTGACATCTTCAGTATAATGTGCCTTGGAGAGAGTCTGCTAGGATTCAAGTAGCTAGGGGTCTGGTTTCCTTCTTGAATTTGAGAATACAGTTCTTTTTATAGATTTGGGAAGTTCTCACCTACTATTTGAGCAAATTCTCTGTGCCCACCTCATCCTCTGCTCCCCCTGGAATACTGATTATTCTTATGTAATTTTAAAAATACTTTTAGTTTTTTTTATTTTTTATTATTTATTTTTGACAGAGAGAGAGCGATACAGAGACAGAGACAGAGAGACTTGAATTGGGGGAGCTCCCAGTTCAGCACATGGTTCCGCACGGGCCGGGGCCGGGATTCGATCCTGGGTCCCCGGCGCTGCAAAGTGAGCGCTTAACCCACTGAGCCATCCTGGCTTCCCCTGTAATTTTTTTATAATGGAATCGGATTGTTTTTGTAAATATCTTAGGTCTCTCTCGTCTTTCTGTGACACATACTAATTTCTGTGTTCAATTTTACTAATTCTTTCCTCCATCTGGTCAGCTCTGCTTCCTATACTAGCTATTTTGTTTTTCATTTCTTTTATTGTGCTGTTTATCTCCAGAATTTCTATTTGCTTCATTTTTATTTATTTAATTTCTTTTCTGAGATCACTTAGCTCCTTCTGTGTACTGCACCAGTTTTCTTTGATCTCTTTGAGTGTTTTCAGATATGCAGTCTTGAATTCTGTGTCATTTTACTTATATGTTTACATATCTTCAAGTTCCTTTTCTAGAGATTTTTCATTTTTTTCTGACCACCTTTGTTGTCTACATTACTCATTGCTGTTGTATTGTTTCTTTTCCTGCACATGAGAAATTTTCTCCTGGTAGATGTGAAGAAATATTTCTTTTACTTTCTAGCTGGTGTTGCTGCAGTGTCTTATAGTATATTCTCTTGGTTATTTGGTTTTCTCACAGTGTTAGACTTTCCAGAAGGTGGACTTCTCTTTGACTCAGTTGTCCTGGTCTCTGTACGTCTTTTCTTTGGGAAGATACTGTGGTCAATGGTATTTTATGCCTCCAAGATCCTACTGCAGTCAGAACCTGCCATGCCTGTGCTTTAGTTTTCCTAGATCCCTCTCCCTGCTTAAGCAGAAAGGATAGGGGCTGCGTATGGAGTTTGTATGGGGTTTGTTGGGAAATAAGCAGGTCTGTTAGCATCACAGGGTAATGGTGGCTTCCCTGTAGCAGCTCACTGAAGGAAGACCCTGGGCAAGACTGGCAGGATGAGTTTTGGAAGAGACCAAGGGGAAGCAGCCAGGCTGTGTGCCCAAGGCCACACTTACCTTGCTCTGGCTAGGGCACCACCTTATCTAGCACCACTCTGCCCTTCAGCCACCAGCATGCTCCTGCTGCTGGCTGCACCCGCTTTCTCTGTCCACCCCTCGCTCTGGCATCTGCGCCTCCGCTCTGTACATTCCAGGCCTCCAACCCACCCAGAGTCGTTCTGCTCCTGGACCCGCGCCCCCCGCTCCCACCTCCCTTAGTCTCTCCTCTGCTGGACTCGGGGCAGCCTCTGGGTTGGTCACTGGGTGGGTCTCCGGGTCGCGCTCCACGGCAGGTCTCCACATGGCTTCCTTTCTTCCTCTCTCACTCACCTCCGTTTCTCCAGCTTTAGGTATTTTCTTGTGATGAGTGGGTTCCTCAGCAAAAACTATGCAATGCTTAGGGATTCTCTGGTTTAATTTTAGTTGTTTAAATTGTTGTTCTTTCAAGGAGAGGTTTCTAGAGCTCCTGTCATGCCACCATCTTGATGATGTCTATATACGGTAAAATGGTTCTTTGAGTTGTGACAGATTCCTTGCTCTATGGGAGTCTCAGAGGAAGACAGTGGGGAAGGAGTTCACCCCCAGAGCTCATCCTAACAGTGTCCCTCCACTGCTGAAAACTCAGTCCGTTGTGCCTGGTTCCATCTTTCCTTAGAACATCCTGGAAGAGCTAACGTGTAAGTGTAAGGGAGGAGAGGTATTTGATTCTCTTAGGATGTTGCTTAGTCCCTGAGCCTTCCTTGTGATTTTGCCAGAAATGCCTGTCTTGAGACCCAACTGGGCCATTCTTGCTATATGGAATGTAGAGCTCAGCATCACCAAGAGATATAAGAGGAGGCTGGAAAGGTTTTCAGCAGTAATGGGGACAGACATGGTCTTTAATGCTTGCCTAATGAGTCTCCTTCTGCCTACAAGTTGGTGTTTCTCCATGAATGGACTCTGAGTTACATGGGATGTTTTGCTCAAATTTTCAATTTTCGGGTCCTAACTGAACCAGAAGCCTTGGTGAGTGGGGCTTGGGAAAGTTGCAGTTTTAAACAATGCTCCCATGCTGGTAGTGTGAGAATCCACATACACATTTCTGTAAGTGGGTCCATATGTCATCTCTGGGTAAATTAAAGGCTCTTGGTATGAGTGTTATGTCGAAAACTTTTCTTGCCTCTCCACAGGTACAGGCACATGGTTGGTATACAGTATATATTCACTGAAGTTGAGCAAAAGGATGAAATGCTGAAAGTGGAAACTACCCCTCTCCAACAACAAGATGTTTGGCACTCATTCACTTTTTGTTACTTGTGTATTCTATAAAAACTTATAGTGTTATATCTAGGTTGGGCACTGTGCTGAGTATGGAGTCACAAGAGAATTAAGGTTACAGAGAGGCAAAGGCACTGGAGAAGGAACTAAGGATACAGACTTCATGGGGTGAGACTTCTCAGAAGAAAAAGCTGCCCCCAGAACAGGGAAAGTGAAAATCTGTTAAGAGGCATTTCTTAGAATGAGTTATAATTTTCTGCATTGTTCTCTCTCCTCAGATGAAGAAAGACACCTCAATTCCTTCCTAATTCCCCAGCTTCAGGGCATGGCAGGCAGTTGGAAGACTCTTGGAGTCAGGAGATAAAGGGAAGCATTATGTTTCATTGGGTTCCGTTTGATCTTTATACCATCAACACAGGGGCTCTGAGCTTCCCTGTTTCCCTTTTCCTCCTCCACGTTCACCCAGAAGGCCATGGGCTCTTTGATGTTCAAAGATAGTGTGAACGATGTTCCTGGCCCCTTGCTCTCAAGTGTGCTGCTGGCAGACATTTTTGACTCAAGTCAGGGCAGATGAGAATTCCTCATCTCTTTCAGAGGCAATCCCAAAGCTCTTACGAGGCAGACGAACTGTTCTTTAATGAATTCCCTTTCTTTCTGGGCCTTGGATGAAGTTTTTGACCCTTGCTCATTTTCCTTCTCAAAACTTTATTCCTGTCCAGGAATCCTCTCCTTAATTTTGGCTGTATCAGAGTAGCAAGGAACACTTAGGGGGTAAGCAGACCTTCAAGAATAACCACACATTCAGAAAAAACTCATGAGGTGGTGCTTAGCATGTAGCTCTGAAGCACACAACTTCAGTGGCCTCATAGGAACAGATGCCCACAATCCCAGAGAGAAACAAAAGGCATATGGGGAACCACCCATTACCTTTACATTATTTAAATCCTACAACACTCTTTTGAGGTCATCTCTGTATTGTATGAAAATGCCAGGGGTCTGTACCTTCAGCTGTTTTGACCAGAGGTCTCCTCATGGGCACCAATGCGGTCTCAGGACTCAGCCAGCTTAGAAGTGCTTGGGTGTCTCCCCTGACCAGGTAACAGCAGAAGCAGGAGACAATTTTGCAGCTGCTTGACACTGAGAAGAGCATGATGTAAGGGAGAGAGGGTACATGTTAATTTGCCTCTTGGTCACCCAGTCACTAAATGGGGTGACAGGAATGTCACAGTATCCCTGGATAAAAGCTGTATAGTTAGCTGGCCTCAAAGACATGGGGACATAGTATAGGTGACTGGAAAGGTGCAGCTTTAGTCCCACCCTCTTCTCTGTAGCCTTAGTTAGCATTTATTGGTGCCCTACAAGTGTGGTGACTCTGAATGTCTTAATCTTTGCTTCTGGTACTTAGGAGACTGGCAATCATCTATCTTGTCCTTCACTCTTTATATATGTTTGTTTCGGTTGCCTCAGATCTTTGGCTTACTCATTAATGTTGCTTACACTTGAGCCCTCATAGCCTGTTTTCTTTCTGTTTTTGTCTGTATGCTTTTTAAAGTGCCCTCCCTTTCTCCACCCCAAACTAGCTATTGACTCTCTTTCCCTTTATATCTTGTTAAAGTTAAAAAAACAAAATTTGATTGGGTCGAGTAAATCATTAGTATCTTTTCTAGGCAATGCTCTTTGGTCCAAGAGACTTTGTAGGCTACTTTTCAACATGTAGACTGGCCAACTTGCCCTACCTAGGACACCCCTGCTCCAAACAGCTTGGCCAGAGGCACCAACAACCTTTTCAGAGCAGGGAAACACATATGAGCGCAACAAAGCTCCTAAGGTTTATTCCTTAGGTACATGCAGTGAGTTGAGCAATTTCCTCAAAAGCGGTCTATGGGTGTAGCTGCTATTTTGAAAAACAGGCTGCTTAGTGCAATGAGTTTTTGGGGAAAGTAACCTTTGTTTGGATTATAATTCTACTTAGTAGTTATGTGAACTTGGGTAAGTTACTTAACCTTTCTGAGACAATTTCTTTACCTGTAAAAATGGGGATAAAGATACTATATTGTAGTGATGTGTGGGTTAGAAATAATCTAAAGTACTTAATAAATAGTGGGTGCTCAGGTGCTCCATAAATAGCTATATTATGGCCATACTGCATTGGTCTATGTGATTCTGGGTTTTGCTTGTCACTGATTTTGACATAATCTGGGTGGCAGGAGTCCATATCTTGATTTAAATCCCATGGATCCTACAATGCCAAATATTGGTGATAAAAACAAGAATAAAATAGATAATGAAAGAGCATCATTCAGGAGCATTCAAAATATATTTCTGGTTGTGTTGTAAGGTCTCATCTAAGTTTGACTAGAAATAATAGTCATGATGTGAGATGTTTCCCCTTCAGAAATTCAACAAGAATGATGTCAGTTGTTAAATATAAAATGAGAAACCAAACAGGGTTTCTTGGCTAGTCCTCTTCAACAGTTCAATGAAGAATATCTGCAATACATTTGTAGTAAAAGACTATTTGAGTAAAGATTTTAAGAAACAGAAGAGACAGTTCAAGAGATACACTACACTAATTACATAAATACATATCCCAAGTCAGAAACTATAATGTCTGGTTGTCACTAACTTCGTGATTGACAGAGCAGTAGCTAAACTCAACCACAATCAGGAGCTATCTGCAAAAGAAACAGAACAAAACCAAAACATTCTTTCCCAGTTGTGATCCCCGAGAAAGAAATATGGGTGATTGCCCCAGGCTTCTTGATTATTCCCCTTGACTAGTTTGACATCCCCCACTCCTGTGCCTTATTCTCTATTTCAGGATTCTATCCTGGCCACCAGAACAGAACTTTTAGCCAATTCTTTAATGTGAAGAATTCCTGGATAAGCTAAGCATAGCATGGCCAAGTCTTCTGAATATCAATGGATTCCCCATTGAAGAAATCCTTTGTAGGCAGAGAGCTCATGTTGATCATGAATGAATGGTTGAATTTCATCAGGCAGCTTCTGTCTGCACCCAGTGTGAGACGCTGGAACCAGGGATTCCATGCAGCTAACTACAATTGATCATCTTGAAAGAATGGGTCAAGGGGACCTTCTAGCATCAATGTCACCACTAAAGTTTTCTGATTGTGCTCTGGGCTCTGCAGCATCACAAGGCTCAACTATGAGCACCTCACACTATTCATTCAGGCTCATTGATAAATGTGGCATCAGAAGTACTTACACCTGATGGCATAATTAAGAATATATAAAAATTTACTTATTTTCTTTTTTTTTTTTTTTTTTTTTTTTTTTTTTTTTTTTTTTTTTTTTT
>PVKE010036320.1:0-16457 GCA_004027555.1 Craseonycteris thonglongyai | reverse complement strand
AGAGGACTTATGGAACATAGTCGACAAAGAAAGGTTCCCATTTAAAAAAAAAAGCGGCATATAAAATCAAATCGTTTTTCGGGTCAACGTATTTATGCGAATCTTTGTTTTCAAACATGAATTTAATAAAATCACGATATAGATCTCGACTTACTGATGAGCATCTTAATAATTATTTGCTAACAGGGTTGTCGTCATACTCTCCTAATTACGAGGCACTGGCCAATGAAATGCAATGCCAAAGATCACACTGACAGATTGGTTTTTTTTAATGTTTTCTTTTACGTTTTTTTAAATGATTTTATTATAGGTGTGTTTTTTATTTACTTTGTATTACGTTTTGTATATATGTTTCTTTGTGTGTATATCATTTGTACAATAAATTTATTATTTTTAAATTATTTTTGTTTATTATTTTTTATTCTTGTTCAATAATAAATATCCTTAGAAATAGCTGGTGCCCGCTGCCCTACCAATATTTTAGAATGCGCCCTAGGGTATAAAAAGGTTGGGAACCCCTGCTCTACAGAGATGTAGAAGGATTATGTAAACTTTCTCAAACCCTGATGTCAATAATTTACCATAACAACATAATCCCCCCAAATTGTAATTTCTTCTTGAGAATTTTGGAAAGAATCCACTTTTCTCAAGACATTGTATAGCAAAGTCACCTTAAATGCAGTGGGTTTTTTTTCCACTGTGTTTTGGTATTTCTTTGCACTGTGACAGTAATGGCAAACTTTCAATTCCATGTCCTTGATTCTCTCTGTCCTCCCCAAACTTCCCAGGTTAAGTGCAACTCTGTATTCCATTAGCACTGTGTGTATTTTATTTCTTCTTGGCATTAAGTATGTTATGACTGAGATTGTGTATACTTTCTCTTCTTCGGCAGCTTGTGAGCTTCTTAAAATCACAGCTCATGTTTAAATTATTTATATGTAATGTTTCTTGCCCAGTTCTTATTATACAATAAATGCTCAGTAATACTTGCTTATAAAAAATTAAATTTGAAAAGCAATAAATGAGAATTATCCAAAAGCTATCACTTGACCTAGATTTTTATAGTATTTACATCAAGCTCTTATTCTGTCACTGCTATCTTTATTCAGACATCCTTTTTATGTTTAGTCAATCCAAACCTCAAGCTTTCCATTGTATAACTTACTCAATGTTGTTACTTCATGAGTTACATGTATACAATCATATCATATTGAATTTTCCATATCTATTGAAGAACAAGCACTTTAGTAAACGTTCACATATAACTGAAATAACAGTAATGGCAAAATCACTTCTATGTATGTCTGAATATATTGTTTAGGAAAGCTAAGCATTTGGATTTTTGAATCACACTTTAGAAGCTGTAAACCAATTTCTTATACTACTGCAATTATGGAAGTACTATTTTTAACTATTCTACTTTTTTAATGTACATAATGTTTTATTATTATTGAGAAATAATGTATTATTGAGAAACAGTGCTTTCAAAATTTTAATTAAGCACAGTAGCCAATTTTCAGAGAAAAAGAAAAAAAGAAAAAAAAAATGCACTCATGAGAGACTTAAGCTAATTGAGCCTTTTAATTTATTACCTAACAGAAGTCATTTAATATGATGTGACTGGAACATCTGTAGTTGCTGAGCATTAAAAAACAGTAACAATAAAAAAGCAAAAAGAAACATCAATTAAAGCAGGAAATATATTTTATTACACAATTGCTATACAGGGTGAACCAATCACCTACTTTTGGTTCACCCTGTATATTAAATTAGAAGCATAAAAGTACATTTATTAAGTATTTTTTAGCATAGATAGAAACATAGAAGCCCACTGAGAAGTGCCTAGTAGAACACAGAATTTTATAAATAATTGATATTTGCTAGTATGGTTTTAGATAGAGGATAGAGCATAGAGCAGAAAGATTTTATTATGTTAATAATAATAAATAACTACATTTTAAAACTAGAAATTTTGGGGGAAGTCGGGATGGCTCAGTGGGCTGAGTGCTCACTTTGCAGCGCCGGGGACCAAGGATCGAATCCCGGCCCTGACCCGTGCAGAACCATATGCTGAACTGGGAGCTCCCCCAGTTCAGTTCTCTCTCTGTCTCTGTCTCTGTCTCTGTCTCTCTCTCGCTCTCTCTCTCTCTCTCTCTCTCTCTCTCTGTCTGTCTAAATAAATAAATAAAAATATATTAAAACTAGAAATTTTTTATTTTATAACCATAAAATTTCTGGCAGAAAATAATTTAACATGAAAACTCTGATGTGCTGTTGCCAAAGAGTGAGCTTATTGGTATAATATAGTAAGATGACAGCTATGATTTTGCCCAATGGATGATCTATTTTTGGCTCCTCTAAAATATACTTTTCCCACAATTTTTCTCAAATTACAGTGGGAGGAGCATGACACAGTACAAGTTGTCCTGTGCTACGCAACATTCAGAGATAACAAAATTCTGTAACAGATCTTGTTGACTATATTAGAAACAGAGTATCTATATAACTTCTGGGAAAAAAATAGAAATAAAAAAATATAAACAAAAGTGTTTTGTTGTTGCTGTAGTTTACTTGAGGTGAGAAACTTTGCAACTGTGAGCTTGCCTCTCTACAAGGAAAAAAGTCACCTCCATATAAAACATACCAGGCCCAAAACAACATGCAACACAGAAAATATTGAGCTAAGCCTACACCAAAAGACAAATTTAGACAATTTTTGAAATTTAGAAATTTAGACAAGAAAAATATCAAATTTTTAAAAATAAAAATAAACAACTAGCTACACTATTTCTAAGGAACAGGAAGATTACTAGTGGAGCAATAAAGAGTTAACAGTGGGGCTCTATTGTATTATGTTTTTAGTTTTTAATATACATTTATGTTTAAGTTTACTGGCTTGTAAATTGAATATAATTCTCATTATTTAAAATGTGTTTGGTTATTTTTAATTAATCCACTTGTAACTTGTAACAAAAACCTTTAAGCAAGAAAAGCTTCCATTGATCACAAGTGAGGTACCCATCAGTACGCCAACATCCAGGGTAATGCACAGTGGGGACATTGAAGCTTAGGGGAAGGATTGGGAAATGAGCATTCCACTTAGATTATCAAACTATGGATGGGAAACACATGTTCTCTAATGACTTTTGACTTTAGAGACAAAGAGAGAGAGAGAGAGAGAGAGAGAGAGAGAGAGAGAGAGAGAGAGAGAGAGATTTTATTGTTTGGGCAGAGAGGGAGAGACAGGACAGAGACACAGAGAGAAGAGGGAGAACCCAGAGCAGTCTCCATAGTTGTATGTCATCAGTTTTTGACATATTTTCATTCCACACAGGTGGGCCGGGGCCATGCAAGGTGGGAACTGGCCAGGGACCTCCTGCATGGGAAGCCTGTCCCTGCTAGCTGGGGTCCAAACCCAGGGCCTCCCACATGGGAAGCTTGCCACAGGAACTGAGGGCCACACAGCAGTTCAGCATATGGTCTACATGGGCCGGGGCCAGGATTGGATCCTTAGACCCTGGGGCTGCAAAGCATGTGCTTAACCTACTGAGTCATCCCAGCATGCCCAACTTTTGCCTTTTATTTTTTTGTGTAAGACGCCTCATATAGAGTCAAGTTTTATTAATAAATGAACTTCAGTTTCCTCATCTATAAAATGGGTATAGTAACAGAACTTTCACTAAATTACTGAAAGTCCTGTTCTGTTTAGTTTTGGTTTTTTTTTCTGAACAAAAACATCCTAAATTTGGGTAATAAATTGTATGGTAACTCTATAATTATAAGAAATAAACACTTTCAAATGGACTTTGTTGAAAATTTCCTCTTTTTGCAAGAACTAAATGAGTATGTATTGATGAATTCCCCTTTTCTGTATTGTAACACATAAATTTCCTCTTTTTGTAAGAACTAAATGAATATGTATTGATGAATTCCCCTTTTCTGTATTGTAACACATCCAAGATTCAAGCACAAAGAACATTTTCATACTTATGTGTTTAAATGTTTTGGCACTTAATACGTGCACAACATGAAATATACCATCACCTACCCACAGCAGCTTGTCGCCTAATGAGTCGTTAGGCATTTGTCACTGTCATTTGGCAGACAAGGTTTCCATAACTACTAAAAGAAGCAACTTTTCTTATACAGCTGATCTGTTCTATTCCAACTATACTGTAGCACTTTGAACTATACTCACAACAGCAATAATACAGTTATATAGCACCTGTCTTAAGGATAAAGTCATCAATTATTTTATTCTGAGAAACAATGAGAGTCACCTGGTGATATTGGGGCAGTTATAATAAATACCATTTTTAGTCTACAGACTATTTCACTGATCATAGAGGGCTTTTAATAATGCAATTTTACTAATATAGTTCTAAAGACTTAAAGTTTGTTTTTTTAGAATATCTCGTCACTTTTATTTGTACCTCATGTATGAGATATATGTGTATATATATATGTATATGTATATATATATTATATATATGTATATATATACACACACATATATATATATTGTAATATATGTCTTAGCATGCCTCCTGCAAGAAAATGGTATGTGTACATAGTGAATTTTTTTAAATAATATTTTCAGTGAGTTAGTATTCTCTAACTTTATACTGCAAAAATTTTAATGGAGATTCTTAAATAGTTCTTGCAATAGGATTAAACATCATGACCATAATAAACGTATTTCTGTATCTTTCTTTCATTAAAAAACAGAAAGATAACCTTTAAAAAGTAGTAAACAATATTCTGTATTTTTTGTAAGACTCTCCCACGTATATAAGATGACCCCTACTTTTCTAATCCAACATAAAGATATCAATATATGGGTTACTTCCATGTATAAGACGACAACCAACTTTTAGTCTAAAATTTTAAACAAAAGTATCATCTTTATACATGGAAAAATACTGTATATTTTTGGTGGCTTCTCAGGCCCAGTCTACAAAGCCATATTGAACTGAAGCACTATAATATGCCAAAATGTATTTTGTGTAGTCTTTACATTTGTAGTGTGATCTATGCAGTATAAACACTTGTTTATTTTGATATCCATTCCTATGATAAGCAAAACTATTGTTTTTAGGTCTCTACCCCTAACAGAAATAAATAAATACTTTAAAGTAAATCAAAATGAATAAACCCGTGGTTTGACCACAGACTCTTCCATTAAGATGACCCTCGTTATTTCCGTTAATTATTTGAATTCAGTTTAAAGAGTCCATTTTTATATTCTTTCAACCAATTTTTATTTTCTCTCTACCAACTAAGATGAGTTTAATGTTCCCTTTAGTTTGACTAAACATTATATGTGCTTCTTCCTGATTCTAGATCCCTGCTCTCCTTCTTACAGCATTTACTTTAGAAAACTTATAAATGTAACCATTTCCCTGCACCTTTGTCATGTAAATCATTTTTAAAAGTTCTCAATAGTATTCTCTAAGTAAAGTGAATAAGTAAGCACAAGAAACCAATCCCAGCTCTTTAAAATTGTCCTTTTTCTCAGGGGAGCTGAGCTCAGACAGTTCTAACCTGTCTCTCTTATAATATTCTTGAACAATATCTTTCTTGTCTAATTTTACCATCCAGGTCTATGTACTTTGAATAATGGCTCACATAAGTAACTGAAAATACATGTTCTCATTTGCCTGCCAAGACTTCAGTAAGCGAGCCATCTCACTGTGCCTAGACCAGAGTAAACCTTCAGAAATTGAGTAATGATTACGTGCTGTTAGGCCTGATAAGTTTTGTAGCATGATGACCAAAAAAAAAAATCATGTCAAATGAATTTCTCAAGAATGTTCAGTTAATTGAATGAAACATTTATGACTAGTTACTTATTACCCAAGATTTTAGATTTTTTAATTAGATACTAAACTGAGTTGCAATAACTTTGTTTATAATTTAATACAAATTGAAAAATACTTAATAAATATTGTTTCATGACTAAACATTGTATACATTGAAATAAAAGTAAAATGCCTCAATTTCTTGTTCTTTCTTATGATTTCTAGTCACTAGAGTTCTTACGCTTTATCTAGTGTGCTATTTGCTTTCATCTAGGAACAGTTAAGGGCCCCTGTCTATTTCTCTTCATAGGCACAGAATTTGAAAACAAATCATTAGACTACTCCATACTGAGTAGGCTGAAAACAAAGTACTGGTACTTCTGTACAAGCTTTTAATAGTTTTCCAGATCAGAACAAAAAGGTAGATCTCAGTACCTGCTCTGTAAAACCCTTCTATTTCAGTAGTCCCTTTGTGTTCATCTCTTTACTATAGAATAAATACACTTAGAATACTTTCCAACAAATGGAGAAGAATTCCTTTTATTCTTATGAAACAAGATATTCATAATCCTGTAGAGAAACTTGTATGTGTGTGTGTGTGTGTGTGTGAGAGAGAGAGAGAGAGACAGAGAGAGAGAGAGAATATACCTATTTTCTCATAGTGGTACTGCTTTAATTATATATTTATTTGATTGTAATTTAACTAATGAATAAGTTTATGGATGTTTTGAGGTCTGAAGTTTCTCTGATTGGAGTAGAGTTTTACCTCATTTTGAGAAACAGTTGCCACCAGAAACGAAGTTGAGACAAAAACAGAAAACTCTTTTTAGGCTGATATATCCACTTGGTAAACATTTTCTCAAGAGAGATGAAAGGTCACTGAAATACTTTCAATTGCCTTCATTTGAGGTAGATGTGTGGGTGAGAATTTATGTTATCATTTTTATTTGTTTTAATTGCACGGGCCTTTTAACCTTTATTTTATGGTAGCATTGTGACTTGATGTCTTTAAAGTTTGAATGAGAATCTTCATTTAAACTGGCAGATACTGGTGTAGTGGGAACAAAATGCAATTTCAACAAAGGCAATATTCTCCTTTGAGAATTCTATTGTCTGGGGAGTACCTTTTACTAGACACAGTGCTTGTACAAGGTACAAGTCTATGTTCCTTTCTGAAAAGCACAGTTTGAGTCAGACTGAGGGAATGAATCTGCACAATATATAAAAGTATTTTAACTCCCTGGGTGAAGATTATTATAATGTCAAATGATTTTGCCTCTTCTAACTGGGCTTCCACATGTGGCAAAGACATCTGTGTGTAAGAAACCAGCTAAAGAAAAAATGGCTAATAAGGAACACTTGTGAAAAGCTAGGGCTGCTAATTCTGAAGCAATGATATACTATGATTTTTACCACTTTCCCCCCAGCCCTTCAGGCAGTTTTCTTCAACACCATTCTCTGGCAGTTAGGGAAATAAACAGAGCTCTGTTTACAATAGGGCTGAGTGCTTTAGAGAACGTGATAACACCTTATTTGAGGTTAGTGTGGCTTAGAGTTAAAGGTGCTAAACCAGACCAGGATAGATTTTTGAACAGAAAAATACTCCCTGGAGAGTTGTGAAACATATAGCTAGAGGACTGAACTTTCACTGTTCACACAAGTCGAGCTCTTGGAAACTAGTAAGCAGCTACAAAATGGAGTGGCAGCCCTGACTGAAAGCCAGAACATGAGAACATATAAGACTGTAGAGTGAAAAATGATGTGTTAGTGTGTAAAAATATTCACTGAAAGTGTTCATTTTGTCATCAGCGTATATGAGGCAGGTGGTATCATAATCACCTGTTTATCAACTACTATGATTTATGAAAACCGAAGCATTAAGAAAAAAAGGTAGATAAGGGGAAGAAATTACAAAGAGTAGGGCTGGAGTGACATCTGCATGTAGGGCACTCATTCTGGGAGTCAATAATAAATCAAAAGCTAAAAATTTCACCTCTAGGGATGCTGGGATAGCTCGACAAGGTTGAGCACTTGCCTTGCAACTGTGAGATCTGAGGACTAAGTCCTGGCCCTGGCCCTGGCCCTGGCCCGTGGAAACCCATGTGCCAAAATGTGGTGCAACTGGTGACCGCTGAGATGGCAGCAAAGGTTCTTGCCTCCTATGCAGGAGGCCCCCACTTCGGTTCTCACAACAAAACTATGTCACAACTAATGATGTGCAATCAAGGAGACAGCTCTGGGCCCTCCCTTTTCTCTCTCTCTCTCAAACAATAAAAATTCCACCCCTAAAAGAAGTCATCAAGTCTAGATAATGCTATTCATTTATCTTAGCCTAAAAACTATTCATTACAATAGACTTCAACTACTCCTTCTTCCTCTTATGAATTTAACGAGCCATGTAGATTGAACCAACAAGTTTGATGCCTTTCAATCAAAGGATTTTGACTGATACTTTTGTTTGCATTTGTTGTTGTTGTTAAGGATCTTCAAAAGTTATTCATTGATAGGGAAAGTCCTTGAGAACTGGTAAGTATAAACCAGTATTCGTTTATTAATCATTCAAAGTTGTTTTGCAGTTAGGACTTTAGGCAAAGAGAGACAGGCATTCAATAAGGCCATAAAAGTTCTATCAATGCAAATGAAGAATATTCTTTAAAGTGTGCTGGGATCTCAACTTAAACCTAAGAGATTTTTTCTTAATTACATTCTAGTAGAGAAAGCAGAATAAAGAAAAGACTATATTTAACTCCAACATATTTATAGTATAACTAGCTCCCTTAAGATATTAATCTTTAATTGGTGTGATATTAATTATGTGTTGTCAACATGAGGAGTCAACATACTTTAATATTCCAGATCTAGAATTTCTTAACCAATACTGGTTTTGCAACTGAATTTATACATATTTATTTTATCTCACTTTCTAAAGCCTGATTCCATGTAAATATGCCCTAGAATTATAACATTACTTTCATGTATGTTTTAATATTGTTGCTTTGACCTACTCTATAGATAACTGGAGACCATTTAGTACTATTCATTAATACGTTAGGTAGAAAGTTAGTCATAAGCAACAGAAGGGGCAGGAGGTCACTGCCCGTATCTATTCCCCAGAAACTACCTTGGGCCCAGTCCTTGGAGATGAAGTATGTTAGAACCTCTGAAGGAGGAGAGAGAGGGAGGGAAATAACACCTAAACCACAATTACCTATTTATTGACACTTGCGCAGAATGTGAAACCTTGCTCTTGGCTTAACCATAGCCGCATCATTTTGATGTAATTGTAACAAATTAGCATTGCAGTTTTGCACCCCCCACCCCCATACATTTTTCTGTATGCATTCTGTATGAGTCCTATGACCTATACTTATCAATCAAATGACCTAAGGCTATGCATTACACTAATAGGGCTGGCTCTGGGCCAGGAATAAAGCCCAAAGCCCAAACCCACTGTCTCTGTCTCTCTTGGCTTGGTCCATTTCTCTCTTGAAATATATTTTAATAAAGCTTCATTTTGCTTTCCCTTATTTTGCTGATCTGTAGTTCTTCACTGCATGCATGGCAAGAACAGAGCTTCATTGTCCACCTCAGTACAAGAACAAATATATATATATTTGTATTTTTTTGTAATTTCTTATACAATGAATGCCTCTGAAGTGGTTTAAAACCTTTTTATTTTAATTTGGTTATATGTGCTTTTTATCTTCTCCAGACTGTTTATGTAAATAGCAAGTTGATTACAGATGCCCAATGAAAATATTGCTAAAAGACAAACATAAAAGACATTTTTATATTATCTACTCGAACCCAAAATAATCAAATATCTTCTGTGATACACTAGCTTACCTTTAAAAGACCAGCAGAAGAAAATCTGTATCTTCAAAAATTAACAAATCCATTATATTTTTACAACCTCTCACAGTTGACTATCAGCATAAGTGAAATTATTACAAAAATGATTAATACATAAAAATGAATGATTATCTTTATTGATTTATTTAAAAAATATTTATTGAGCTTTCTATATCTGCCAAAAGTTATACCCTCACTGACATTATATTTTAGTAAAAAAATATAGAATAAAAGTGAGTAAATAGGCATCTAAATAAGAAAAAAATGGGTGATTGGAAGAGGCAAGGGAACGGTTAAATGGGTTCATTTTACTTTTCTTGTTTAGAATGGGATGAGCTATAAAGAACTTGAACTAATTGAACTTCACATTCAGTAAAATGTTCAAGCAACCTTTATCTCATCAAGCGCTATATGATTGAACAAAGTATAACTATGAAATGATTTTAATTATATCATTCATGAAAGCGATGTCTCTAGGATCACTTTCTCCCTCTGTCCCTTTGTAAGTATCACTGCAAAATTAAGTGATTTAGGGCATCTTCATATATCCATATAATCCAATTATATTGTCTTTTAAATTATGATTTATTGTTGAGATCAGCAATGAAAAATTGGCATTAGCAGAATAGAAAAAGCAAATGATTTGAAAAGAGAAATCTTGAGCTGGAGTAATACTTTCTACCTGCACAGTTTGGAGCAGTTCACTTCATCCAGGAATTTCTTTTTCAAATAAAAAATGGTACAAATGCATACTTGAACGGCATGAACTATCTGAAAGCACTATATAAAGTGTAAAGTGATGAACAGATTTTAATTACGGTTATTACAAAATTTATATAATGAATATGATTTGGTACTCTTTCTCAACTTAATATGAAAATAAATATTTTGGTATTGTGTAAAATTTTATGGAGAAGCATATGAATAGAATTTTTAAAGAAGAATTCGATGTTACAGAATGTGATTATTCATATTTTTTTCTGGGATGCTCTTTGGAATGCTTATAAATAAGATAAAAGAAACTCATTTTCAAATACTTAAGAATATTGGTAATGCATAAAAGATGTATTGGAAATAAAATCGTGTATAAAGATTTTTAAGATGAAAATGCTATTTTAAGTAGTTAAAAATGTCAGGATACATGAAGGACAAGAACAGACTGAATATATTAGCATGTTAAAATTCTGTGGAGTATGGAAAGGTGTTTGAAATTTATTGATTGGTGGCACATAGTTGAAAATACTCATATTGCAAGGGCACAATAAGCTAAAAATGTTGATAATATTTTAGTTTAAGATAGTTTTCAACTCTTAAGACAGGTCATGAAATACATAGAAAACAACAAATGTCATACTGAGATCAAAGTAAAGTATATTTATTCTAATTTAATTATTGTCATAGTGTTTAAGCATAGTAAATAGAGAGCAAATATTATATAAGCACTGCACAATCATTTAATGGGCAGTTGAATACTAAGGGGTTATTACCCTGGTAGAAATTTTGGCTGTAGTTCTTATAGAAATTAGAATTTTTTTCTTGAAAGAACCTAGATGATTGTTTTTGTTTCAGACTAAATTAGGCAGTCATCCAGGAAAATTACTGTTTATAGATACATAGATGTAAGCTTCACACTTTTATTTCTTGGCAACTACTGCTATAAAACAATTTAGGCTAGCTTAGTAAATTTTGTGATAGGACGTTATCGCTGAGAGTTGCATCCTCTTAATACAAGCTAAAATTAAATTGATATGGGTAGATCCACAGAGCTCAAGGAGAAGAGCGATGAAGTATATATTGTGATTTGAGGGCAGATTTGGGTAATCCTAAATGAGCCAGAAATAGGACTAGGGATAAAGTAAGCAGAGAACCCATGACTACAAAATATATTAAACAAAAATTCATGGGACATAAAATAAAAAATAAAATAAATAACATTTTTAAAGACCAAGAAAGAAAAATTGTTGCTTTGCCTTGCTTTTGTCTAACTACTGCATGGCTATCCAAATGCCATAGCTCCAAGAGTCTGTTTGCCAGAGTAGACATGAACATAAACTTGTACCTATGTCTCCATGCTTTGTGTCAGTGAACTTGATCTCCCAAGTCACTATTGATTGGACCAGGAACTTGCAGCTGAAAAAGTCAGCCATTTAGATGCTATAATTCAGCAGTCTATGATGAATTCGATGTACTAACTCCTATGACTTCATGAAGAAAAAGCATAAACTTGAATATAAGCCTTTTGGAAGTTTGGCATAGAGGGCTGGTGGCCTCTTTCAATAAAGTCATGATTTGAGTTTTACCAATGACATAAAAGAAAAATAGCAAAGAAAAAATGTTACCATATCACATTTATGTGACTAGTTGTGCTAGTCCTATTATAAGCAATGACAATGAAATTCTTTAACCAAAAAGGTATAACAAAGATGTTTAGCTTTAATTTTTAACTTTAAAGCGTTGTGTAACAATCCAGTGTGTTTTTTATCCTATGATAATATCCCACATTATTACAGATTCAAACATAAAATAAAATTTATAAAACAAAAAGAATAACAGTTTAAGTTTAATTATTTTCTATTTAAAATAAATTCAAAAAAATCATCTTTAAATAAACTCTTGACTATTAACTGCATTTTTCTAATCATTGTTTTGTTGGAAATAAAGCATACAGTTTATAAATCTCTAATTGTTAAATATATTGAACAACAATTGTTGAGAAAGTGTTTCATAATTTAGATTGTTTATTACAATTTGGTGCTTTGAACTAAAATATTCTATTTTTTTTTATGTTTGCCTTGCTAACTGTACTAGACCTATAGATTGTTTCTAAGTGATAATTTTTTAAGAAGTCAATATATAGGAGATAGGACTATTTTATTGCACATTAGCATTTCTCAATATATAGTCTATGAAACATTATGGGTAAAAAATACATACACAATCACATTTTGCTATCTGGTTTCCAGAGGACCCAAACAAGTACAACAATATTTTGATTCTTCCAGTTTTCAACATTTTCAAAATTCAGAAGTATGTCTTAAAACTGAGATCTTGGGGGTAGCTAAGATGGCTCTGCTGGCTAAGCACTCACTTTGCAGCCCCTGGGACAAAGGATAGAATCCCAGCCCCAGCCCAGGTGGACCCATACACTGAATTGGGGTTACTTCCCATGCAGGAGGCCCCAGTTTGGTTCTTGCTTCACCCCCCACCCCCTGTTCGGCCCCTGGCTTGAGGGGGCATATTTCCCATGTCAGAGGCCCCCAGTCTAGCTCCCACCCTGCGTGGCCCCCACCAAACTGTGTGGAATGAAACCATGTCAAGAACTGATGCCATACAACTATGGAAACTGCTCTGGGCCCTATCTCTCTATCTCTCTCTGTCTCTGTCTTTCTTCATCTCTGCCAAAAAGAGTAAATCTTTTTAAAAAATGAGGTCTGACAATTAAGTTCACAAACTCATCCTAGAAAAAGTTGCTACATACCTCAGTGCTGAATATCACTATGGTCACCTTCAAAGTATTCCCTTTGGTAAGCTACACACCAACGCCAGTGCCTAGTCTAACCTTCAAAGCAATTTTAGAACACTTCTTCTGGAATGGATATCAGAACCATTATCATATTACCCTTGAAGTCCTGAATGTCATCAAAATGTCTTTCTTCCAATATTTTCTTTAATTTTAGGCAAATAAAAAGTTATTGGGGGCCAGATCAGGTGAGTAAGGAGGGTTTTCTAATACAGTTATTTGTTTACTGGTTAAAAACTTTCACACAGAACATGCCCTGTGAGCTGGTACATTGTTGTGATACCAGAGCCATGATGTGATACCTGAGCAAAACTTCAGGTTGTTTTCATCTAACTTTTTCATACAGCCTTTTTAGTACTTCCAAATAGTCAACTTGGTTGATTCTGTCCAGTTGGTACAGGTTCATAATGAACAATCCCTCTGATATCAAAAAAAGGTGAGTAACATCTTTTTGACTCTTGATTTAGATTGACAAAACATTTTTGGTCATAGCGAATTGGCTAATTCCCATTGTGTACTATGATGCGTTGTTTCAGGCTCATACTGATATACTCATGTTTCATCACCAGTGATAACACTGCCCAAAACATCGTCTTGCCTCTCTCCAAAATGTCTTGGAAAACTTTGACTCTGCATTTGTTCATCCATGCGCTGCTGTGTGACCATTTTTACGCACACTTTTCTCATGTCAAGACTTTCCGTTAAGATTTCCCTACGTGTTTATCGATGTTTACTTGGTTTGTTATGCTTCTCACAGTCAGCTGATGATTTTGACACAATTCAACAAATTTTTGCTGTATTTTTGTCAGTTCTGCTGGTTATTGATGGCCCTGGCCCCTCTTTATCAATGATGCTCTCTTCCCTCAGAAGAAGGTTTAATCCATTTGTACACTGCTGTTTTCTTCATGGTATTATCCTCTTAAACTTGGACTAACACGTCTCTGATTTCACTTCGACTCTTGCCAAGTTTAACAAGAAATATAATGTTTATTTGTTACTCTAATTCAAGCTCTGATTTTGTCTCAATGGCACACAAAAACACACAACAGTAATTAATGCCACTCAGTAAGAAACTTCCACATGTTGACATAAACACAACTGTGAGACACTAATATACTAAGGCTATGAAACCTTACCGAGTGGTTTATACAATGCTGCCAATGTAAGCGCACAGTGGCAAGTTCACGAACTTAATTGTCAGACCTCATATAATTTGCTACCACCTGAAATATTCATCAGACCTATTGTCAGACTTTGTCTAAAATTTTCCATTTACTTTTTAGAAATTTTCTATTAATTTCAATGCAAGATATTTACTGCAAGCTTATTATTTTAAAAATTAATCACCACACATAGTCTTAGTAATTTTATTGTTATAGATAAAACATAAGAAATATCTAAAAGGAATTCTTAAATCTTGTTACAGAACATTAAATATGGAAAAAAGATGCAAAATATATTTTAACATTTTACCTAAATCACATTTTAATGTGCTTTTCATAAACCAAATCCATTCCGGGAATCAACATGAATACACTATTTCCTGACTGGACTCTTTTTAACAGCTATCATTTTGGAAAATAATCTGTGTGAATACTCCTAATTGTTCACTTGGCCATTTCTTACTTGAGATCCTGGTAGTTCCTGAGCTCACACAATACACAGCTACAGTTTTCATCACTTCTGTAATCAATCTTCTCTGATATAGATCACCTTAGGTTCAATTTCTTTTCCTCTGTAGTACTATTCTGGTTTACAGCTGGTGCATACACATGCCTCTCAATCCAATTTCTTCTACACACTGTCCTGACATTTTCATCTTGCCCATTATGAGACTAAATGTCCCATTCTCTTTGTTATTATTCATCATCTACTACCTCCTCATCTCTCTTGTAGTTGCTTTACACACTTGAATAAAACAGTAACTTACTTCTTGACTATTCAATGATTAGCTAGTTAATTTTACCTGCTTACTTTGGCAACGTGAAACAGATAATGTACCACATAATGTATAGGACTATGAGCTTCATAATTTTTTTTAATCTGCATTTGATATCTGTCTCTGTAACTTATTAGCTATATGAAAATGGAAGAATGGAAATTTCTGTTTCCTCTGTTGTAAAATTGCAACTGAGGTATTAAATATTTCTCAAAATTATTGTGAGGATTAAATCTGATACATGTAAAGAATTTAACATGTAAGTGGGACAAGATAAGAACTTCAAAATGAAAGAAACTGGTATATACAGTTGTAACCCATTTTTTCAATTATAGTTAGCATTCAATATTATTTTATATTAGTTTCAAGTATATAGCATAGTGGTTAGACACTGATATTATTTATGAAGTAATCCTCTCTATATGTCTAGTACCCATGTGGCACTATACATAGTTATTAATATTATTAATATAATATTGACTATATTACCTACTTTATATCCATTAACTATTTTGTAACTCCCAATTTGTACTTCTTAATCCCTTCACCTTTTTCACCCAGCTCCCCTGCAAGGCCATCTTATCTGGTAAATTTCAATTTGTTCTCCATATCTGAGTCTATTTCTGCTTTGTTTTTGTTTGTTTATTTTGTTCTTTATATTCCACATGCAAGTGACATTATATGGTATTTCTCTCACTCTGTCTGACTTTTTCACGTAGCACAATATACTCTAGACCCATCCATGTTGTTGCAAGTGGCAAGATTTATATTTTTTACGGCTGAGTAATATTCCACTGTATATATTTACAACCTCTTCTTTATCCAATAATCTATTGATAAACATTTCAGTTGATCCATATCTTGGCTATTGTAAATACTTACAGTGAACATAGAGAAAATATTTTTGCACAGCAAAGAAAACCATCAACAAAAAGAAAAAAAAAATTCTACTTGGTGGAAGAAGGTATTTGCCAGTGATACATCTGAAAAGGACTTTATAAAGAACTCATGAGAAGGAGGCAAGATGGCGGAATGAGAGGAGAACCCAGACACCTACCTGGGAAGGGACTTACGAACAAAAAGGAACCCACAGGGGAAACCCTGAGAAGCACCCTCAACTGAGAGAACCACACAACGCAGAACAACACACAAAGGTTAGAGGAAAAAGGGGAGAGCGGGAGAGGGAGGGAAAAAGAGCAGTTTGGGGACAGGAACGGAGCGCAGAGCGCGGCCCGGGGCTGGCAAAAACAAAGGGGGATTGGGGGGCTACAGCCAAAGTGGAGCTAGACCCAGGGCGGGCTGGAAGCCGAGACCTAGGGAGCGTGGAAGCCCCACAGGAATGTGG
>PVKE010036319.1:0-16453 GCA_004027555.1 Craseonycteris thonglongyai | reverse complement strand
ATCAATATTATTTATCCTCGGTGACCACGTTGAGTTTCAATTTTTCTTCTGTTTAAAATGTAAGTACCTTTTCTTTGTTGTAAATTAAATTGCTTTTCTTACCTATCTATTGACTTGATAAGTGAGCATTCTCGGCAACAGATCTCTAAACTGCGGTCATTGCACTGAGAGAAAAATAAGGGACAGTATTACAAATATATTAGGAATAATAATAATTCTATTTAAATTAAGAAGTCAGTATTGTAAACCGTAATAAATATATTGTAACTTTAACATAACTTCTTGTAAATTTGAATATATCTATATTAGATTTTAATATACTTGTATTTTTGTCCCCGATCGTAATATGCAGTATTGTTATTATTTCTATGAATGTAACGGAGATAATTGCCGCAGTTCATGAGTTTTTGAATTTTCTAGGAAAATATTTAATTCAATATTTATTCTTTAAATTGTCCTATTTCTTTGCATTCTACTATACCCATGAACATGAGTAGTAAACTGAAAAAATCAAAAACTTATCACTTCAATGAAGAATGGGAACTCGATTACGTTTTTACATGGTGAATGATAAACGTTGTTGTTGAATATGCCTTACCTTGGTAGCCATTGCTAAAAAGGGTAATCTGGAGAGACATTTTTTAGCTTTACATAACAAGTATCAAACAGATTAGCCACCAAATTTTGAACTGAGAAAACATACAATTAGGGATCTTAAAACTCAATTAACAAATCAACAAAGCGTTTTTAAAAAGCCAAGGTTGAAGTCACAAGCAGTAACTACTGCATCATTCAAAGTGAGCTCTCTCTTAGCAAAACAATGGAAGCCATTTTCCAACGGTGAATTTGTAAAGGAAATTTTTTTGGAAATGTCAGATTCACTTTTTAACGATTTTAAGAACAAGAGTGAAATTGTTGCTGCAATTCAAGATCTACAATTATTTCGAAACACAGTGATGTGACGAATTGAAAGGATGAGTGGGAATGTAAAAGAGCAGTTATATAATGATATGAATAGATGTTCTTGTTTTTCCCTTCAGTGTGATGAATCAACAGATATAAGTGATACAGCACAATTACTTGTTTTCGTTGGTATGGTTTTTAAGGATTTTACATCTAAAGAAGAATTGTTGGGTATGATTTCTTTGAAGGAAAGGACTAGAGGTGTAGACATATTCAAAGCCTTTAAAAACGTGCTCAATGATCTGAAAGTACCACTTTTTAAGTTAGTCTCAATAACAACGGATGGCACAGCTGCAATGATAACACTATGTCGAAATGAAGATGAATTCCCAGCCTTTTTGAGCTATCACTGCATAATTCACCAGCAAGTGTTAGCTAGCAAGAGACTAAACACAAAAGAGGTAATGGACATAGCATTTAAAATTGTTAATTCAATTCGAGGAAGTTCCCTCAAATGGCGTCTCTTCCAACTGCAACTCGATGAAGGGCCAACCTGAATTATTACTACATACCGATGTCAGATGGCTAAGCAGAGGTAAATTTCTGCAGCAATTTTGTGATTTATTGCCTGAAATTATAGATTTTCTTCACGAACAAGATGGAACCTGTGAAAATTTAAATGATGAAACTTGGCTTAGTGACTTAGCATTTCTTACTGATTTTACTTCAATATTAAGTCATTTAAATTTAGAATCACAAGGTAAAAATAAAACAGTAATTGATATGATCAGCTGCATAGACGCATATAAAACAAAATTTATTTTGTTAATAGAAGATCTGCAACAAAATCATCTGAATCATTTTCCAAATATGGTGGATAACCTACAAAATCATAAAAATATTAATTACAAGATCGACAAATACGTCGCGGAAATCCACAAAGTAATTGAAGATTTTGAGGTAAGATTCCAGGATTTTGAAAAAATTAAAGAAATTGTGGAATTTGTATCATTTCCTTTTAAAAAAGATTTAAGTGTGAAACGCATTAGCCAAAAAATTTCAGACATATTTCATATGGATCGAAAGGCATTAAAAAATGAAATTATAATTTTACAAACTGACTTAATCTTACAAGCCAGAAAATTTGAAGAAGATTTTTGGAAATATGTCAACCAAGGAAAATATCCCAGTATCACCAAATGTAGCGAATATATCTATTCTTGTTTCGGATCTACATACCTACACGAATTGGCATTTTCGTACTTGAAGCTAACGAAGACTAAACAACGTTCTGTCCTGACTGATTCCCATACTGAAGACTCATTATTATTATCTTTGTCAGGATATACACCTAATTATGATTCCTTGGTTAGAGACATGCAAACTCAGTCTTCCCATTAATGTTAAGACAACAAAGTAAATTCTAAATCTGTCTTTATCTGTCGCTACTTTGAATTAATAAATATTGTTAATAATTATCCATGCTCTTTTAATTCCCCTGATGTGAGTTTTTTGGCCCTTTAAATAATTATTGTTGTTGTTTTTTACGTAGGTAGATAAGCCGTATATCTATATTTCAGTACTAGGTGTACTCAGCGAGCTATTGATAGATTAGCAAAAAGTAAGTCATATTATTCTTTCATGATAAATTTTCTTGGCCCAAAAAAAAAACGCGAAAGTGAAATATTGAAATCAAATTATCAGCCATACTGTGCATTTTTGTAACAACTTTTTCATATTTACGAACAAATAGTACAACTTATACATTGCAGTTGATAAAAAAATTAAATTGCATTTTAAGTTAGTAAAAATCTACGGTATCTTGAAAAAGTGTCAGAAAATCAAATTTTTTAGGTACCACATGTACGGAATGCTGCTATCAAAAGTTGGGTCTGGAAATTTGTTTTCTTCATGAGCCTATATCTCAAAAACTTAATAAGTGATTTAAAAAATAAAAGTAGTTTTGAACATATATTTTACTTATCTACCCATACCTCGCTGGAATGCACCTTATACTGAAACACAGTGTATAAACATAGTATGCATTTCACACCCCTTCTTCCCCCTTAAACTACGCCTATGACAACAAGTCGATCGCGACACACTTTTAAGATAAAAAGTAGATCTTATATACAGAAAAGTTGGCCACCCCTGATATAGGGTTGTATTACCCTGATACATAAACTTGGCAAACACAACATAAAAAATGAAAAATGTACATTCACATAAAAACTAGTACATGAATGTTCCTAGCAGCATTATTCATAATGACAAAAAACAGAAACAACTTAAGTATAAACTGGGAAATGAATAAATAAGAAATGGTATATCTATACAATAAAATATTATCCAGCAATAAAAAAGAATTACTGAAGCATGCTATATATGCATGACTTTTGAAAATATTATCTTAATTAAAAGGATCCAGTCACAAAACAGTACATACTATATGATTATATTTATATGAAACATCCAAAATAGACAAAGCCATAGATAGAGAATAGATTTTTTGTTGCCTGGAACTGAGAGTTGGAGGAGAGGATGAAGATTAGAGTGAGAGTAATAAGTGGAGAAATTCTTTTAGGCATGAAAAAATTTCCTAAAATTAAATTGTACTGATGGTTGTACAACTTTGTGAATATACTAAAAATCAGTAAACTAACGGTATACACTTTAAATTGGTTAACTTTATGGCACTTGAATTATATCACAACACTTTATTTAAAAAAATCTACAACCAATCCTCTCAAAAAATAATAATAATATGTAAAATTTCAGAGGAATAATTTTAATAATGAATATGTTTTTAAAAACTAAATAAATGAGTAATGAATAGTGTGTCATAAACTCTTTTTCATCATATTAATAAAAATATTTATGGACATCTATTAGTTCAATTCATCAAATTTTGTCACTCAAAGCAGTTACAAGAACATACAAAAATTCAGAAAGTATGCCACTATTAGAGGGAAGATGACAGCAACAATTTGACTTAAGAATAAAGTTCATTTGGTGTTTGGAAATTTGGTATTTTTAGAGAAGAATTTTATGCAAGAAAAATTATTGCTTTTGTGCATTGCACGTTGCTAAAATGCTAAGTAGTGAGGTTTTCATATCCATGGCTCTTTCTTTTCAGAAATATATAGACTCAAATTCCCATTTTCATCATCCTTGTGATGGGAGGTAACCCTGATTATTTGATTAAGTTCAGGACCATAAAGAACAAAGGAAAGAAAATGGGGGGGGGGGGGAGGGGGGAGGGAGGAAAATGATTCCTGAGAATCATTTTCTATCTAAGTTCAGTATTGGGTCTCTAAGAAATTGTCATAAGCCACCAGTGATCCATTCAAAACGGGCAGGCATTGGCCTTAATATGCATAGGTGATTTCCAGTTCAATTTAGTTTCTAGGCTGCATTAGAAAACAGCATATCTAGTCTTATAATAAATCACTTCTGCTTGTTTAGTATCCAGAAAAGTTTCTAAAGAACAAAGAACAGCAAGGTCAAGTTGTAAGTAGCCTCACAACACAGGACAAGCAAGAGGACATTAGATATAACCTGAAATCTGCTGGTTTGTATCCCGCTTGTGTCGTTTATTTTCTCCCCTCACTCTTTTTTTTTTGACAGAGAGAGAGAGAGATACAGAGACAGAGAAAGAACTGAACTGGGGGAGCTCCCCAGTTCAGCATGTGGGTCTACATGGGCCGGGACAGGGATTTGATCCCTGGTCTCCAGCGCTGCAAAGCTAGCGCTTCACCCACTGAACCATCCCGGCTTCCCCTCTCCTACTCTTGAATCAACTTTGGAACTAGGTTCTATAAATTCTTTCTTAAATAAAAAGTTAAAGTAATAAATGTATTCATTTTGCATTATTCTAAATGACACTAAATCCTTTTTTTAACCTCTTACTGTCAATACAGAGCTAGGATTCATTTATTATGTTACTTGATATATTACAAAAACAACTGGGTTATGGAAATCGATGCTCTATGTCGATCATTTTTGTGGTGGTACATGTAACAGAGCAAGATAATACATGCTTCTTCTAAAGGGAGCCATAGTGTAACAATACACAAAAGAGAAATCTTTTAATGATCTCCAAAAATGCTCTCACCTACAATGATGAAAATATTAGCTAACATTTAGTGGCCATTTACTGTATGCCATGCCTTATCATAAGCTCTTTATGAGTTAAGCCTATATAGCCTTGGAAACTAGGACGATACATAAATTGGGAATTGAGACATATTGGGCTTCAATAAATTGTTCAGGTTACTCAGTATGTTACAAACCCAGGATTCCAAATGGCGCAGTTAGGCTCAAGAGCCTGAGTTGTTAACTACTATATCTAGTCCTGTATAATAACAGCAGATGGTGTGGATTGCAGTAGAACGTTAACCTATTTTTAAAAATATATCTGTTGTAAATAGCTAAAGGTCACTCTATGCCATTTGCATTTTTGTGGAGTAGTTAGAGAATATATATATATATATATATATATATATATATATATTCATGAAGTAGTTACAGAATGACATATATTTAGAGTTATATGGAATTGAAAACAAATCAGATATGGATAACTTAATTACTTAGTAGAAACAAATGAATAAATAATCTATTGTTTTTAAAGTATTTAATGGAGAATAAAGAAATATAATTTTTATCTGTGCCTCTCTAGACTTCAGTTTCCTCATCTATAATGAGAGAGCTGGAAAATTTGAAGTCAAATACCCTTAAGAGTACTTTTTCTGTTAATTTCAATAGCCTGTTTCTTTCTATAATTTACTTCAATATCTTACATTCAGATCCTCCGCCTATTTTTCTAAGAGGTCATTTATGTCTTTTTCTTATCTATTTATAAGAGCACATAATGTAGTAAAAAGTAGAAGTAGTTATTTGTGGTATGTGTTAAATATATTTTTCCTATTTTATTATTTTTCTTATTTAATTTGTGCTGTTCTGACACTTCAAAATTTAAATAATGTATATAATAATGTATATAATTTATTCTCTTTAACTTCTGGTTTTTGACAGATGTTTTAAACATAAAATATAAAAATGAGTTAGTCTTTTACTTTATGAGTTGAATTTTAAAAATGATTTGTTATCCATTAAGGATTTTTGATGCAAAATATAAATTAATTATAGATCAATTTTTTTTAGGTAGCTAGCCAGTTATCTTAATATCACTTATTAAAGTTTCTACCTCTCTCTCAACCAGTTACCTTAGTTACCTGATTTATTTTATCGTTTGAGAGGAAGAGAGAGAGAAAGGAGCAGGGCCCAGAATAGTCTCTATAGTTGTGCATCATTAGCTGTGGGTTCATTCCACACAGGTGGATGTGGGGCCATGCACAGCAGGAACCATGCCAGGGGTCCTCCCCCGTGGCGGGCAAGAACCTTTGCCACAATGCCATCCTGGCTATTATCAGGTGTGCCATAGTTTAGCATATGGGTTTGTGTGGGCTGGGCCTGTAATTGAACCCTAGGTCACCTGAGTCAAGGCAAGTATTCAATTGCTGAATTATCACAATATTCTGATAGTGAGCTTTTTCTTATCCATCAAATAGACAAACATTTATCTTTTATTTATATCAATGTTGATCAAAATGTCAAAACTAGTCATATCAAAAATTTTGGTGGAAATAAAAATTGTATAACCAGGCAGTGTTCATAAATTAAGTGTCCATATATACTCTTTAACCTAATAAATTTATTCTCAGTGTGTGATTGAGGGTCCCCAAGATCTGTTCAGAATATTTGTGTGACCAAAATGTTTTTCATCATAGTACTAAGACATCATTCACCTTTATTCACAAGTAAATGTTTGTGTTGATGGTTTAAAAGTAATGATGAATAAAACTACATCACGTTAATCAGAATAAAGGCAATGGCAACAAATCATACTAGTAGTCATTTTTCTCACTCATACACACCTAGTTACATGCATACAGACACACCTAGCTACATGCATACAGACACACATATACACAAACACACAATTTCACTCATAATACGTTGATGAAGCACTAAAAATTATTTTTGTTTTTTAATATCCTGATGAATCATTAAAAATAACTTCACTCAAGTATATTTGTGATAATGTTTTGTATGATAAAATACATGGTACACATTAAGGACTTTTGTTGCCTACTAAAGTATGATGGTTATATTGAGGAAATACTCTTAAATTATTGAACTATTCCCTTATTTCATTGAACATCATTTTTACTATTAATATAAAAAATGAGGGGAAGGCAGGATGGCTCAGTGGGTTAAGCGCTCACTTTGCAGCCCCAGGGACCAGGGATCGAATCCCTGCCCCGGCCTGTGCAGAACCATATGCTGAGCTGGGAGCTCCCCCAGTTCAGTTCTCTCTCTGTCTCTGTATCTCTCTCTCTCTCTCTCTCTCTCTCTCTCTCTGTCAAAAATAAATAAATAAATAAATAAATAAATAAACAAACAAATAAATATGACTGAAAGGAAACTATGATTATTTAAACCTACATATTAAGATTGCTTTTTCTAAAGTGAACAAGTGAATCTGTCATTTCAAGGAACACAACTGACACTCCTTGTTATCAATGATAAAGTCTGAGTTTTTGAGCAAAAAATATAATTTTAGAAAATCATACCTATCACCAAGAACTTGATAGTTTTTCAATGCTTAAATCATCTTCTGTGATGATATTTACAAATGTAATGTTTAAATTCATGTTATGTAACTAAATATGTCAATATTGAAAACCTTAAGGGAACCAATACTTTATGTGATCTATACATGGATAAAACAGACATTAAAAATGCAAAACACAAAATAGATTCTAATGTAACAATATGAATAATTAATTTGCTTTCAGATTCTACACTGCAACTTTATAAACTTTCATTTATCAAGTTTTGATATATCATCAAAAAAGAATATCCACAACTTCCAACTTCTAGCATCCTATCTTTGTGAAGTCAAATTATCTTCATCTACTTTACCAGCATTACAATACATTGGATGCTGACACAGAGGTCAGAATTCAGCTGTCTTCTATAAAATCAGACATTTAAAATATTTGCAAATAAGACCACACTTCCTTTTCTACAGAAAAATGTGCTGATATTGAAATTTGTGATGAAGAATGTAACTCATCTGAATCAGTCAACCAACAAACTCCAGAGGCAAGGCTTATAGAAATTTACACTACTGAAGATGTTCCAATTGCTGCAGAAGTACATGCAATTTCTGAAGATTATGATACAGAAACTGAAAACAATTCCTCTGAGAGTCTCCAAGACCAAACAGACAAAGAGCTGCCAGATAAACTTTGCAAGATTCTTGACAATAGTCAAGCTTTGAATGTGACTGCCCAGCAGAAATGGCCTTTACTGAGAGCTACTAGCAATCTTCTCTGTGAACTTTGGGAGTTCAACAACAAATATGTTACCGATTTAAAGCAGCATATGATGATGAAACGTAAACATACTCATTCTAATGTGTCGAGTTTGCAAGGAAAGTTTCTCTACCAACATGCTTCTGATTGAACATGCCAAACTTCCTGAAGAAGATCTTTACTGTTGTAAATACTGTGATTATAAGACAGTAATTTTTGAGAACCTCAGCCAGCACATTGCAGACACTCATTTTAGTGATCACCTTTATTGGTTAGAGCAGTGCGATGTACAGTTCTCCTCAAGCAGTGAACTCTACCTGAATTTCTAGGAGCCCAGCTGTGATGAAAAGTACTTCTGTCAGGTCTGTGAACATGAAACAAATGATCCAGAAAACTCGCATAACCATGTGGTAAATGAACATGCATGTAAATTAATAGAGTTAAGTGACAGGTATAATAATGGAGAATATGGACAGTACAGCCTCTTGAATAAAATTACCTTTGACAAATGTGAAAATTATTTGTACATCAATTATGTGGTTTTTAGAGTAACTTCATACAAACGTTAACAGGCATGTTGGTATAGAACATATTAAAAATTTTCTTCATGTTTGTGATGACTGTGGGAAAGACTTTTCAAGTATACTGGAATATTGCAAACATTTAAATTCACATTTATCTAAAGGGGTTTATTTATGTCAATACTGTGAATATTCAACAGAACAAACTGAAGATCATAAAGTACATCTAGACTTCGAATATTCAGCTGATTTACCCCATAAATGCAGTTACTGCTTGGTGAGGTTTAGGAATGAAAGGGAATTATTAAATCCATGAGATAACTCAATTATTCTCTTTAATTTTTATTATATTAATGTACAGTAACAAGCATGACTTCTTTGGAAAGAGTAAATAAATATTTACAAGTATACAGAAAAAGCATTTGACAAAATCCAGCATCCATTTATAATTAAAAAAAAGACAAAAAACTCTGGGGAAGCTGGGATGGCTCAGTGGGTTTGGCGCTCACTTTGCAGCGCCAGGGACCGAGGATCGAATCCTGGCCCCGGCCCCGTGCGGAACCATATGCTGAACTGGGAGCTCCCCTAGTTCAGTTCTCTCTCTGTCTCTGTATCTCTCTCTCTCTCCTCTGTCAAAATAAATAAATAAATAAAAATATATTTTAAAAAAAAGAACACTCAGCAAAGTAGGAATAGAGGGAATGTATCTCAACATAATAAGGGCCGTATATGATAAATCCACAGCTAACGTTATACTCAGTGGGGAAAAGCTTAAATCATTCTCATTGAGAGCAAGAACTAGATAACGATGTCCACTTTTACAACTTTCATTCAACATAGTACTGAAAATCCTAGCCACAACAATTAAACAATAAATAAATAAATAAATAAATAAATAAATAAATAAATAAATAAATAAAAGGCATCCAAATTAGAAAGAAAGAAAGTAGAACTGTCATTAGTTGCAGATTGCAGATGACATGGTACTATATATAGAGAACCCCAACGATACCACCAAAAATAAAAAAAACTCTTAGAACTGATAAATAAATTCAGTAAATGATCAGGATACAAAATTAATATTCAGAAAGTGGTTGTGTTTTATACACCAATAATGAATTATCAGAGAAAAAAATTAAGAAAACAATTCCATTTATAATTGCATTAAAAATATTAAGGAATAAACTTAACTGAAGAGGTAAAACATCGTATTCAGAAAATTATAAGACATTGAAGGTAGAAATTTAATAAGATACAAATAAATGGAAGCTTACACTGTGTTCATGAATAGCAAAAATTAAGATTATTAAAATGTCCATGCTACTCAAAGTAATCTATAGATTCAATGCAATTCCTATTACAATACCAAAAGCATTTCTTATTAAAATAATAATCCTAAAATTTATGTGAAACCATAAAAGACCCCAAATAGCCACAGCAATCTTGAGAAAGAAGAACAAAGTTGAAGATATCATAATACCTGATTTCAAAACATATTACAAGGCTATGGCAATCACAATAGTATGATATTGGCATAGAGAGAGACACATAAATCAATGGAAAATAATAGACTGCCCACAAATAAAACAATGTCTATATGGTCAATTAATTTATGACAATGGAGGCAAGAATACACAATGGAGTAAAAACTGTTTATTCAATAAATGGTTTTGGGATAACTGGACCGATACATGCAAAAAAAATGAAAGTAGACCATCTTCTTACACCATATATAAGAATAAACTCAAAATGGATCAAGAACTTGAATATGAGACCCGAAACCATAAAACTAGAAGAAAACATAGGCAGTAAATTCTCTGCTATTACTCGTAGTAGTATCTTTTCTCATATGTCACCTTGTGCAAGAAAATTAAAAGATAATATAAAACAATGGAACTACACCAAATTAAAAAATTTTGCACAGCAAAGATAACTCAGCAGGTTGAGCCCTTGCCTTGCAACCACTGATGAGGTCCAAGAATCAAATCCCACCCTGGCCTGTGCAAAACCATATGTGGAACTTCTGCAGAACTATAACCACCTGGATGGTAGTGAAGGTTTTCGCCTCTCATGGAGGAGGTCTCCAGTTCAGTTCCTGCCCCATGCAGCCCCACATCCACCTGTGTGGAATGAAACTGTCACAACTAATGATGTACAACTATGGAGACTGCTCTGGGCCTTCCTTCTCTCTCTCTCAATCTCTCTATCTTCTTCACCTTCTTTCAAACAATAAAATAAATCTTAAAAAAATGGAAAGACAGGGGAAGTCGGGATGGCTCCGTGGGTTAAGTGCTCACTTTGCAGTCCCAGGGACCGAGGATC
Organism: Craseonycteris thonglongyai; assembly: GCA_004027555.1. NCBI lineage: Eukaryota > Metazoa > Chordata > Mammalia > Chiroptera > Craseonycteridae > Craseonycteris > Craseonycteris thonglongyai. Next base: position 5,322 of record PVKE010036319.1, on the reverse strand, counting down.
GAATCCCAGCCCCGGCCCATGCGGACTCATATGCTGAACTGGGGAGTGCCCCCAGTTTGGTTCTCACCAGGGTGAGAACCCGGCCCAGTTCCTGCCCTGTGCAGCCCCACATTCACCTGTGGAATGAAACCATGTAGAATGAAACTATGTGGAAAAACCAATTATGTGCAACTATGGAGACTGTTCTGTGCACCACCACCCTCTTCTCTCTGTCTCTGTCTCTGTATCTCTCTCTCTCTCTCTCTCTCTCTCTCTGTCAAAAACAATAAAAATAAATCTTAAAAAAAAAAGGAAAAACAATCTACTGAATAAAAGAATATATTCACCAATGATACATTCAATAAGGGGTTAATACTCAAAATTTATAAAAAACTCACACAACTTAACACTAAAAAAAAACTATCCATTCAATTAAAAAAAAAATAGGCAGAGTATCTGAATAGGTATTTCTCCAAAGAGGACACATAGATATCCAATAGATATATAAATGGATGTACAACATCATTAATTGTAGAGAAATGTAAATGAAATATCATCTCACACCGATCAGAATGGTCATCATTAATAAATAAACAGCAAGTGTGGGTGAGGAAGAGGATAAAACAAAATCTTCATGTGCTATTAGTGGAATGGCAAATTAGTGCAGACACTACGGAAAAACAGTTTAGAGGTTTCTCAAAAAATTAAAAATAAAACTACCTTATAATTACACTTCTCAAAATTTACCTGAAGAAATCAAAACCAATACTTTGAAATGATATATGCAGTCCAATGTTCACTGTACTTATTTACAATAGCCAAGATATGGAAGCAACCTAATTGCCCATCAATAGATGATTGGATAAAAGAGAGCTGATACTTACATGTTGAAACAATAAATATTGTCCATAAAATAAATAATATCTACCATTTGTGACTACATGCAAGGTCTTACACTAAGTGAAATAAGTCAGACAGAGAGGAACAAATACCATATGATCTCACATGTGGAATTTAAAAAACAAGATGAGCAAACAAAACAGAAACAGACTAATAGATGTAGGGAACAACTGATGATTGCCAAATGGGAGGGAGATTGGAGGATGGGTAAAAAAGGTGACAGGATTAAGCAGTACAAATTGGTAGTTACAAAATAGTCATGGGGATGTAACGGACAGCATAAGGAATATAGTCAGTAGTATGGTAATAGCTATATGTAGTGTCAGGTGAGTACCAGACTACTCAGGAGGATATCTTTGTAACTTATATAAATGTCTAACCACTGTTCTATACATGTAAAACTAGTGAAATAATATTGAATGTTAACTATAATTTAAAATTAAGGTATGCTGGGATGACTCAGTGAGTTGAACACCCGCTTTGCAGCCCCAACATCTGAGGATCAAGGTCCTGGTCCTGGCCCATTGAGACCCATATGCTGAACTGCGGTGTGCTTCCCATGAGTGTGTGGAGGGGGCCGGTTTGGTGTCTGCCAAGGTGAGTTTCCATGTAGGAGGCCCCTGGTTCAGCCCACAACTCACGGGCATATGCCTCCCATTTGGGAGGCCCCTGGCCTGGTTCCGGCCCTCTGGGGCTCCTTGCCCACCTGTGTAAAATGAAACTGTGTCTAAAAATTGATGATGTACAACTATAGAGATTGCTCTGGACCCTCCCCCTTCTCTATCTTTCTCTGTGAAAAACAATAAATAAACCTTACAAAAATTAGAAGGAGGTAAGTAAAGGAAATAAGAAGTTCAAATTTTCAGGTATAAAACAAATAAGTTGTGGAGATCTAAGGCATAGGGAATATAATCAATAATATTTGAATAGTGTATGGTGTCAGATGGTTGTTGGCCTTACCACGGTGATCAATTCTTTAAGTATCTAAACTTTTTCTTGAATGATTTATTTTGTTTTTGACAGAAGCAGAGATAGAAACAGAGAGAGACAGAGAGAAGGGGGAGGGCCTAGAGCAGTCTCCATAGTTGTACGGCATCAGTTTTCAACATGGTTTCATTCCACACAGGTGGGTGGAGGCTGTGCAGGGTGGGAACTGGGTTGGGGGCCTCCCAAATGGGAGGCATGCCACCAAGAGCCAGGCACCAAACTGAGGGGTCCACACAGGCCAGGGCTAGGATTCGATCCTCAGTCCCTGGGGCTACAAAGCGAGCGCTTAACCCGCTGCCGCTGAGCCATCCCGGCTTCCCCTAATTATCTAAACTTTGAATAACTATGGTGTATACCTGAAATTAATACAATATTAATGAACTAGTAACCACTAGATATTTTATATTCTTTATTCTCTCAATAGAAGTTTTTATTGAGGTTCCTCTAAACCTACACCACATTTTATGTTACTGCTGTGACAAGATACCTTGTCTTTTGGTTTATAGTTAATGATAATCAGATGATACTTTAGGATGGAAGTTGAGTACACTACACATGGAACATTTTGCCAATGTGTGGCCTTGCACAACAAGTCAGGCACCACGTGTTAAAGATGGGAGCGTGCAGAAGAAGCTTGCATTCCTACATATACAGAGCCACGATATTAGCCATAGTCTGCCAATATTTTTGTAAGAGTGAAGCAAATTTCTATTTTGAATAAATTGCCATAATTTCAGGTTTTCTGCTATTCATAATTGAACTTAATTGTAACTGACAAGTGATTCAGAAATCATGTTACAGAAATAGGACTCTATTTTATTTGCTTATTTGTTCTCTTTTCTTGGTGTCAATGATTTTTCATTAGCATTACCAATGGAGTTTTTCAACATAGTAGATTACTACTATTAAAGGTGAGAATGGCAGCTATATATATATATATTGGTGTGGGGATAATTGGTCATGTACCTACAAAGCTACTGATATTCTTTAACTGGCTGGAAGATTTCAGAACTAAAACACTCTGATTCACACACACATACACAATACCTACTGTGCTTGATTCAATGAAGCAAAATACTTGTTATTTATGTTACTAATTAATCCAGCAGTAACTAAACTAAGGTTCTTAGCACAGGAAATGAGCTAGGTATCATCTCTCCACCACAAAACTATAAGAAGTTTGAATTGTAAGATGTCAGTAAACATCTAATGCAACTCATTTTTCTTTGGAGATGAAAATGTTCAGAGCAACAAGAAAAACACAAGATCACAAGATTATTTGTAAAGCAGTAATACATAAAAGCACCAGTTGTTAATACTGTAGCACATTTACTGTAACCAGTATGATCTGTTTTGTCAACTTGAGGTCCTAAATGCATAGTATTTCCTTTTCTTTGTTTAATTACCGAAGACCTCATTGCCTTTATTAGTAGAAAGCCCATCAGCTTTACTTCCAAACTGCTGTAGAACTCCATGATCATACTTATTTCAGAGTGTGAGAGTAGACCCTGATCAACTAACATATCGGTATCATTGTTTCTCTCTTTTTCCTTTGACACATAGATTCTTTTTTTAACACGTAGTTTTTATATTATGTTCTAAGGGTTTCAGTGATATTAGTTTATCTAAAAACACTATAAAATTAGTGGCAAATTACATTTGAAAATGCAAAATTTATAATCTACTTAGTAAAATGTAAGAAAGAATTCTATTTTTTAATTTAATACAAACACCATTATTTGATTTGTTTTTTAAAATAAGATAAATAATTTAGACATTGCTTTAAGGCTGACTTCAGGAATTTTTAGAACCGTCTGGGTCTATCTTATCTAACTTCCCTAAGTGATATCTGATGTCTTTCTAAAAGATTGCTTTACCAAAAAACAAACAAACAAAAAACCAAAACAACAACAACAAAAACACACAATTCTTTCAGTAGATGTCAATTATACTTCAATTTAATTCATTGTATCTCTGTCCACTGCATTGATCTTTTTGTCTATTTCTGTGCAAGTTAACTTATTTTGATATTTTATGTCATGAATCACTATAGGAATTTAATTAAATTGATATATTAACTGTACTGTAATTGCCACTGAAGTATTGTAAATGTCAGGCCACTCTGCTTTCATCCCACATCATGACAAGAAATATGACTGCAGTTCAGCTTCTTTTCTTTGGAAGAGATGTATACAAAAATAAATAATGCAGAGATATCTATTTTGACACAAGATCTGAATTTGACTTTTATCATTTAGATAGATGTGATAAATCCTTTTGCAAAATATTTTATTAATTGCCTGTAATTATTTGATTCATATTTTTATAATGTCACCATATTTAATGCTCTTGTATGTTTATTATTTGATCAATGATAAATTGCCTGTCAATATTACTGCTACTCATTTTTTAGACTCTATTCAGTTGTTTTTAACTTTAGTTTAATTTCCATTTTCACTGAGATTTTCAAAAATTCTTCTGATAACTTACTTTAAAAACTAGTTATTATCAATATATAATTTTTATAAAAATACCCAATTTAGCAAATTGATTATCAGAACTCACATCATCTTATGCACCTTGAGGTACTTACCAGTATGGCAGCATAGATACTATATATTGGAACTAACTGAGACACAGTATTTAAGATAATTAAACTTGCACTTAATAAGGGAGAGCATTTCATACACTTCTGATACTTACGCTGAAACGGTACCACTTTGCATATTAGATATAATTCTAAATATTTTAAGTGATTAATATTTTTGTTTATTCAAAATTCATACACAAAAATAAAATCAAATTAGTCAATGTCATATGAGTTTCAATGAATTGTTTTTACCAAAGGTTATATTTATCATTATATCCATAATTAACTTAATTTCTTCCCCAAATAGATGAATTATAGGAAAGAGACTTAGCCATTTATAAGCATTAATTTATATATTGTTTTAAATAAACTTTTATATCTTAAATTTTTTTTAATTGTTACATTTTTGGGAGGTGAGATTGGTTGGTAAAAATTACATAGGTTCCAGGTGTGCAATTCTACATTACATTGTCTATGTGTTGCATTATGTGCTCACCACCCAGAGTCAGTTCTCTTTCCATCACCATATATGCGATGCCCACTCCCCACTCCCAAACCCCCCACACCCTTACCCTCAGGTAACCACTAAACTATTGTGTGTCCATGAGCTTTTGTTCTTTGTTACTTTCAATTCCATATTCCACCTTTAATTGAAGTCACATGGCTCTTGATTTTTTTTTTTTTTTATCTTTTCACATTTATAGAGAGAAATTATCTTTTTGTCTTCAGTGCATAGTTATTTCTATTTTACTTTTTGACAGATAGAGAGAGAGACAGAGACAGAGACAGTTAGAGAACCGAACTGTGGGAACTCCCCAGTTCAGCACGTGGGTCCTGCCTGGGCCGGAGCCGGGATTCGATCCTCG